>MUZC01004410.1:73029-89093 GCA_002072015.1 Radix auricularia | reverse complement strand
TATTTGAAGTTATTTTTGTTGGAACATTCTGATCCATTATGGTTTTTAGATTTGTTTTTATTTCCTTCCATATTTCTTCTACAGGGCTATCTATGCTGAATTTACTTAGGAAATTTTGTTGGAAATTAGAAGCTGATTGGTGTAATTTTATTAAGTTGCAATTCCAAAGATATATTGTTCTTTTAGGCGTCTTATTTATTTTAGTTTTAATTGTGTTGATTACCCTAACAATATCATGGTCAGACAGCCCAGGAATTATTGTGCAGTCTTGTACTAGTCCTGGTCTGTTTGTTAGGAATAAATCTAGTATTTTGTTTTTCCTAGTTGCTTTTTTTACTATCTGTTCTAGGTTTATGTTGTTTATAGTATCTAAGAAATGTTCATTAATTTCTTTATTATTTTGGTGGCTATCAATTGTATAGTTTTTCCAATTTATATCTGGAAGATTTAAGTCCCCCATAGTCCAAATCACAGCATTTTTATGATTTTCTTTAATAGAAATTAGTTGACTGCAGAGATTCCTCATGTATTCTTTGTTTGTATTTGGTGGCCTATATATACTGCCTACAATAAAGGGTGATGAATTTGGTGTAACTATTGTGCAAGACAGATGCAGCCATCAAAAGAACCATATATGGCTCGGAAGCTATGGTTTCACGAACTCTGTTATGACATGTTTGTATAAAAATTTCAGGGCCACCAAATTCACTTCGCCAAGGGCCTCCAATTCCTTAAAACCGGCCCTGGTATGAGGAAAAGACGTAAACAAGGTAAGGGTTAGCCTGACCGGACGTAACAAAACAGCGAACGTTTCGGCAAAGAGCCTTTTTCAACGAACATACAATACACAAATAAAACGAAAATAAAAATAAAAAATAAAATGAAGAAACTTAGCTGCGGTGAAATCCAAAGTATCCAAAAAAAGCCACTTTTTTGGATACTTTGGATTTCACCGCAGCGCCGCAGCTAAGTTTCTTCTTTTTATTTTCGTTTTATTTGTGTATTGTATGTTCGTTGAAAAAGGCTCTTTGCCGAAACGTTCGCTGTTTTGTTACGTCCGGTCAGGCTACCTTACCTTGTTTAGTTTACGTCTACGTATTTTCCATTTAATTTTTTTATAAGCCTGATACTGATTGCAGTCCTTCCCCTCATGCCTCATTTTGTTTACTACCTGGTATGAGGATTACATCGCTATCAATGACCGGACAGAATATTGCCTTTAATTATATAGAAATAGTATTCAATAAGTCTGCAATTTAAAAACAAATAAGGAATACTTTTACAAACGTTTTTTTTTTAAAATTGAGTAGAAAACAAAAATAACACCTCCGACGGGACTCGAACCCGCAATCCCCGGCTTAGGAGGCCGATGCCTTATCCATTAGGCCACGGAGGCTGTTACACTTCGAGGTACTTTAAAGTATATGATTAAATATTTCATAGCGGAAGTAGCTTTATTTTTTATTATTTCGTTTCCTCTAAGAAAGAGTTCGCTTCGAGATTTCGTTTCAACAACGACTAAACATTACAGATCCTAAGCGCTATTTAATAATTTATCTTGTATAAGTGAAGCAACAATATTGATTCGTTAATGGTTCAGTGCACAAAAAATGCCGCGAAGTAGAAGTAGATCACCACCGCCAAAGAGGGGTACGAATAAATATTATCGTAATAGCAAAATTTTAATTTATTATTACTATTTGAAACTATTTGTTTAGTTTGGTAATCCTGCATTTTTACTAGGCTAGGCCTAGGAACTTGGACAGTATTTTCAAATTAAAGCTATAGCTTTAAGATCTAGTTGGTTTGAAAGGGCTTGAAAAATGAAATTTATTGATACCAAAATTATAGTTTTATGTTAATTCTAAAGAAAGTTATGATTTTTTTAGTGAATTATTTTGGGATAACTCTGCTAATTGAAACATTAACATTAAACATATAAGAAAATATAAAACAGACAAAAGTGAAAATTGGGCAGTAAGACTGAGACAGCTGTTTAAAATAGCAGTTAATTAAAGTTATTTCAGAAATGACTGAAGATAACCATAACAAACCATATATTTCCGCAATCAATGCCAAAACAAGCATCCTAAAATTAATTCTGATGTACGCAAGATTGGCTCATTAATATTCAAAATGGCCGTCAAATTTGCATATGTCACATATTATGTGATATCTTAAATTGAGCACAACTTAAAAATGATTATCCAAAATATTAAGTCAAGCATATCAAACTGTTCGTGTTGAAAAGGAGAACAATAACTGACAATAATACTTTATTAAAATTGGTTGATGTAGTCAATTGTCCCTAAAATATTACCTTATAATTGGCTGAGGTACATAGAAGAATTTTTTGGCCATCTTGAAAAATAGGGAAAAAAACATGCGGTGATTGTTTTGATAAATTAAAAGAAAATTTGGGGGGGATGGGACTTTATCATTATCAATTATTGTAGATATTTGGATGCTGAAAACAGTGGTTAGCATTAAAATCGCGAGTGGTGGCGAATCTAAAAGATATTTATATTATGTTGTTTATTTACTGTAACTCAAATAATTACATTTTACCAATGAAATTCAGCACAAAAAAATGTAGAACATAGTTATGTTCAGCATCCAATTATCTTTAAATTGATATATCCCACATCCAATTTCATCAAGAAATTACACAGAAAAATGCAATTATATTTACACACATGCACATAAGTGGACAAAAAGTTGAACAAGGGGCGTATAACTCAGCAAAGATTTTTCACAAAGTGAAAAATGATTTATCCAAGTACCTACTTACACGTATATTATTTCACAGCGAAATTTAATTTAATCATGAGAACATACGTATTTAATTTTTTAATAGCTAAAAAATCAAAAATACTTGAGATAGAAGAGTTGGCAAAAGAAAGAGATGTGAGGGGAATGTACCTGAAAATAAAGCAGGAAAAGAATGGTCTGAATGGATTTCAAGCAAGATCTCACATGTGTGAAAATATGAAGGGAGAATTTATCACAGAGAGCAGTAGGGTATTAGTAATTAGAGGCATGGGCACAACACTTTGAGGTATTACTAAATGGGCCAGATGGAATTACCAATGAGTATGAGGATTACATCCCACCACAAGGAGGAATGGGCTCCGATAAACCAACCAACACTTAATGAAATAAAAGTTACAAGAATTATATCCAACATGAATAGACCTCATCTCTGCGGAATTGATAAAACAAGGAGGTGCCGAACTACATAAGCTAATACACGAACTTATATTACTTATATTTATATCCAGAATCTTACAGGAGGAAGAAATGCCAACCGAATGGTACACAGCACTCATAATCCCTATCCACAAAAAAGGATCTAAGTTAACCTGCTCTAACTATAGCAGAATATTACTCCTTAATGTAATGTATAAAATCCTCACAAAACTCATAGCAAGAAAACTTTAAAAGTATAGTGAATCGATACTAGGGGACTATCAAAGTGGATTCCGACAGAATAGATCAACTACAGATCATATTTTTACTATAAGATGTCTCCTGGAGAAATGCTATGAATATAACATCAACATATATCAACTTTATGTCAACAACAAAACTGCATATGATAGCGTAAATAGGAATTACCTATATAACGCATTACAGGAACTTGGAGTCCCAAACAAACTAACTCGGCTCATATATATGACAATGACCAACTCCAAAAGTAGAGTCAAGTACGGGGAGACTACTGAAAGGAGTTCACAGTTGACTGTGGTCCGACACAAGGAGATTCATTATCATGTGTGCTATTCAAAATCATTAGACACATACATGTTAGTTCCAACGGAACCATATCTAACTACATGTACTTACAGAGAGCCAAAACCAAAACAGAACAAAGACCATCAGGAACTTTGTATAGCCAACCACTTTAATACCTGGCATATGCAGACGATATAGCACTACTGGGGAGAAACAGGAATGACATAGTTAAAGCTTTCAAGGAACTTGAAAATGCGTCTACTGAAGCTGGTCTCATTATAAATGAACCAAAGACAAAATACAAGCTTATGTCACGAAACACCTATATTGATGATAATATCATTATAAACAAACACAAATTTGAGAGAGTTGCTACTTTCAAATATCTAGGGGCAACTATAAACAAACACAATGAGATAATTTCAGAGGTGAAGGAAAGGTTAACAGCAGGCAACCGCTCCTACTTCAGCTTACAAAAACTTCTAAGAAGCAAAAACCTCTCAAAGGGAACAAAGAAAATAATATACACAACCATTACAAGGCCAGTAGTAACCTACACTAGCGAGACTTGGACCCTGACCAAAAAAGCAGAGAACCTGCTCAACACTTGTGAGAGGAAAATCCTCAGGAAAATATATGGCCCGGTGATAGAAAATAACATTTGGAGGATTCTTACAAACCAAGAACTATACCTTCTGTACAAAGACCCACCTATAGTCACAAGTATTAAAAAAGGAAGACTACGCGGGACAGGACATGTTGAAAGGATGCCAGAATTTAGAGCAGCAAAAATTATTTACGGACAGAAACCATGGGGCAGAAGACTCGCTGGTCGCCCAAGACTGAGGTGGATCGATGATGTGGAAATGGACCTACACCTGATGGGGGTTCAAGCATTGAGAAGGAAAGCCATCGATTGATCTGAATGGAAGGATTTGATGGAGCTGGCCAGGGCCCTACATGGGCTGTAGCGCCACAGATAATGATGAGTGCTAGCTTAACTTAAACTAGCCACAAAATCTGGTTAATCCCCTCTTCCCCTCAGAGGGTGTGGTCACTGTGGTGACAGAAAAATGGTATTTAAAGTGAACTTTACTTGACTTAACTGTTACTTATCAATTAAAGAATGGCCATTATTAAATCCCCCCCCCCCCCAAATTGAAAGAAAAAAACCACCAGATTTGACAGGACCCCTGTAGTCCAGGATCCCTAAGTTTAACTGGTAATCCTGCAGTTTCAGCACATATATTATTTCACACACACTGAATTTAAATTTTCTTGTCAGAAATTTTTGTTTTTAATTCATTAAATGCTTTAATATATGTTGTATTTTAGCTATTACTAGTATTACAGTTACAGCGCTACTTTTTTAGTTTTTAAAATTTCTAAGAGGCAATTATATTTTTTGTCTCTCAAGTCTCAAGGATGCATAGTCAATAGTCGATAATCCGATAAGGTCATTTTGTTTATTTATCACCCTACTTGCTGGGTTGTCACAGTAAGATGCCAAATGAAATTTTCTCACTTGCAAACAAACAAAATAGGAATCAAACATCTAGTAAGAAATTAAAAAAGAAATTTTCTTTCAAATATCAATTGATTTTCTAAGAACATTCAAATGATGAAGAAACTTTTTTTAAAAACATCTTCAGGCAGTTTATTTATTTTAGCATGGTAAAAATAATTTAGCAAGCAGGGTACTAGATAAACAAAATGGATGGATGTAGTATCCTACTCCGATTATGTAGCGTCAAAGGACAAAAAAAAAGCCTTGTGAAGTAAAAAAAAGCCTTACAAATTAGCACTATAATGGCTTAAATATAAAAAATATAAATGAATTTAATAAATTGAAAATGAGAGTTCTCACAAGAAAATTTAAATTTGCTGCGAAATGATATATGTGCTAAAACAGCAGGATTACACTTAAACTTAAACTCAAATGCTAACATTGCTAGTAGCAATATCAAAGGGCTTTGAAATAACAACTGTTATACTATACTGTGTGAGAGTAGCTGGCTTGTTTAGAGGGAGAGATATCTTGCTTTTGGCCAGTTAAGGGGTCTTGTTTTTTTTTTAAATTGTTAACTGGTCCTTCAATACAAGATGTCTCCGACCATCTTAATGACTTAATGGTAACACTGTAACTGTGAAATATAATTGCAATCTGTGTGATGAAATTTATTGAACTTTTGTGGGCAAAGGTCCAAACTCAGATTGTTGAAAATATTTCGATGACAGCTAACTAAATTTGAAAAGACAGCTTGGCACAAGCCATGAATATTACCCTTTTTTAAATCCCTTATATAAACTTCACCATCTTGTCTGTCTGTCGTGTTCCAATGGAAAAACAAAAGTAAAAACTGACCTATTTCCTATGGAGCTGAAAGTTTGCACATAGATTTTGGTCACCTAACAATGCATTCTATCTAAATTTCATATTGATCGAATGTGCTGTAATTAAATTGATTAATTTTTAGATTATCTATATGTAGCATGGATATGTTTATGGTAGTCTCTCACATGCTGCATATTATATTGAACATAATCAATACTTTTAGATATGTCTCATATATAAGGGATTTATAGTCAAAAACTTTGTTTTTACAGAAATTACAGTACATACCTTTTAGAAGCATTTATTGTTAATTTTTAACCTATTCTGTGTCTATTATTGGTCTTTAATTAGTAATCTATTTGTATTTGTTCTAATTTATTATATAAAAGTTAAGCTTTATTTTATTATTGTTAGGTCTTAGTGATAGATAGAATTTGTACTGATAATTTAAAAACTAATTTACTTGATTTTAAATTATTTTGCAGAAAGAAGAAGATCAAGATCCCGTTCTCGTGACAGAAGACGTAAGTGGCAGTGAAAGAATCATACAATTAGTGCTTATTAATTTGAGCTATCACCATTCTTCTATTTCTTTAATAATTTAACATTTTAAAATCAGTAGTCTCTAATTAATTTTATCTTAATCATTTAGTATGGTCACTTGCTATTGACCTATTATGGGGCCATAAGCTTTTACTATTTCTTCCTCTCTTAAAGACCCATTTTTTATGAGGAAAGTTAAAAAGTGTACATTCCACAAAAAATGTCCTTAAATATGGGTCTCTAACAGATTGCAGGTAGTCTCTAGGGATGACTGTCTTTCTCTCAAAGCTTACTTATGATGTGCAGCAGGGTTTTGTTTGGTTCCGTTCCTTTTCGTAATGTATTCCTGAACTTTCTACTGCTCTAAAAGCATCCAATTAAAAGTCTTTCATTCGCATATGATAGGCAGCTATACACACATACTCACCCTTCTCTTACTGGAGTGCATTGGTGAGGTTGATTCTTCTTTAACTTTCAGCAAGTTGAAGCTGAATGACAAGACCAAAGCACTACTCTGTTTCAATACCAAAACACCCACTACTTATCTCTTCCAATTTGTATTCAGGTCACTAGCTCCAATGTACAGTTAACATCATCCTCTATAACTCTTGGCAACATTATTTCTGACAACATATCTACAAATAACTTTATTACTCACATATTTTGCTACACCTTCACCTTCATGTGACAGATCAGCTCAATCTGCCACCAACCAACAGTTAGTGCAACAAAAACCCTGTTGTGTGCTCTTTTTATCTCTTATCTTGATTATTGTAATTCTCTTCTTTCAGGTTCACCAAAACAATACATGAAAAACTACAAAACTACAAAAAAGTTCAAAATTCAGTTCTTAAGGCGAAAAATCTTGACCATATTAAGCCACTACGTTTTTCTCTTCATAGTCTCTCCTTGCAACCTGCATTGATAACTGTCCATTCTCTGCCACATCTTCTTTTTTGACTCATGCCTGTTTATCTTACTGAACTTTTTTCTAACTACTCAACCTCTTGTTAGCTAAGGTCTTCTGCAAACACATGTATTCTTTCTGTTCACAAGGCAGGCACTAAAACATTTTGCGAAAGATCTTTCACTTCTTGTGCCCCCAAAAAATTCTAAACCATTAATCATTCAAAGTATTCCTACTACTAAGGTTTTCAAGACTGCACTAAAAACTATACTTTTCAAATTATCAATCAAACATTTCTCTTGACTTATGTGCACAATTATGTCATGATGTTTTGTTTAATTTGGATATGAATGTTTTTAAGTTGAATGCATTTATAAATATACGAGTTACTATTTTTATGTGAAAAGCTGTGAGCCCAACTGCTTGCAATAGGTTTCAAATTATTGTTAATATTAGAACAATAAAAATTGTATATGTTATTTTTCCAATAGCCAATACATAAACAGTTAAAGTAAAAATAATATTATTATTGTTCCTTATTTCAGATAGAAAATCAAAAAGAAGTAGATCCAGGTCACCTAGACATAGAGTTTCTCCACCACCTAGACACAGATCTCGATCAGTTTCACCAAGAAGAAGGTACATTAGGGGTCTACCAATATACCATCACCGATATCAGGATATCGGCAATATTGTATTGGTAGCAAGTAAACGTCACCGATATTTCATAAGTGACATTTTGACTAAAAATTTCATTTAAAAAATTATCCTCTAAAATTTATAAATATTTCAACAAATTAATATATGAATCCCAATAAGGGATCCTAAAAGATCCTAAAAAGTCCTGGTATTAATAAGTACAGCTTCGATACAGTTTGCCATGTGCTTTGATATTGTTTAGGTATCTGCCAATTTTTGCATACTCAGAAATACTGTGTAAGTGATGCCAATGTCAAGTATACTGTTATTGCGATAATACTAATAGCAAAGATGCTTGCAGAATCACAGATGTCTAATACATTTCGTTTTGTAATAAATATAAAAATTTACAGTGTGCAGACTTGTTGTCATTAATAACCATTCATTCTTCAACCTCATTTTGACTCTATTACCATTGTTTTTTTCTCATTGTTTCATTCATAAAAGGTGTATGCCATTTAACTGTTGGTTAGAATTAATTATGAGTCAAAGTTGAAGATTCATACAGAGTCCCTTATTTTATTTGGACAGTTTTATAGTGGACAGTTCACTTTGTCATGAGTCATAAGTAAGTCATGATAGATATGTGAACTTATAAATATATCAGAAACTCAGTTTAAAGATTATAAACATATCAGAAACTTCGTTTAAAGATAAATTTTACTTTTTATTAAATTTTTATACAAAGTTAAATGAGTTATTATAAAGAATATTTTAATAACAAAATAAAGAAGTAATATTTTTTATAGCATTGATCCTAAAAATAAAATCTTATTAAAACTAGAGAAAAAATGCGTGATGCAAACAGCGGAATTGAGGTCACAAAATGTGGAGATAAAATTGATAAGGGATTGGGACAAATTGAACCCCACTTTAAAAATTCATAGCTTTAAATATACAAATATTAAAAATATGTTGACCAGTCATAAAATGTAACACACACTTTAAATTCAAATGAAGTTCTAAGACTTTTTTCCTAATTTACGTTTGTCTTAATTAAACCAAGAGCCTAATGTATAAAATATAAATAATTACGAGTGATCAATTTAAGAATGACCAGCATGATCAAATATGACCAGAGTTTTTGTCCTACAAATATTCATATTGGAAATCATATCAACAAAAAAATCTGTAATATCTGTATCAGCAATTTTGGCAAAAATGCATATGGGAAGACCAGGGGTCTCCAAACTTTTCTGTTGAAGGGCCCCATTAACTGTCAAACCATTGACGAGGATTTAAACAATTACCTTATCAAACACTGTCGTACACTTACAGTTGCATTTGAATTACAGTTACATTTATAAAAAAAATTATTCACAGTAGTGTGCAGGTATATGAAGATCCTTCAGAGAAACTGCAGCTGCTTTCCTCTATTCTAATTTGCCTCTGTACCTAATTTGCAAAGATATCAGGTCTAAAAATAAAAAAATGACAGGCTGGCCCATGTTTGTTGCAAAATTTAGAATTTATATGCAAATTCTTTTGCTTTATGTCAGTAAAATAATTGCTAAATACCATGTTTTTAGTAATTTTAGATTATGTAAATTAATTTTATTTATAAATAAAATAATTTTAAAAAAAATTTTAACATGTTGTAAAGAGTGTTTATTGTATATTTTTAAAAAACTTTTAGAGTTTTAAATTATTTAAAATTCAGCTTATCAGTATTAAAGAAAGACAGAATGCAAGTGTCTGCAACATTTTTTAATGAATGGTTTAAAAACATTGCTTTTTTGCATTGTTAACATGTGATACAGTGGTACATTAGATTACTGAAGTCTTAGGTTAGGAAACAATTCTGTTTATGGGCAACAACTTTTTATCTCAGGTTACAAATGAAGGTAAGAGAGAGTGAGAGCAAAGTTTAATATTCATGTACAGCAGAGATGAAGGCCACACTGTTGTAAAAAAGTTGTTTAGCACTAACCTAGAAACTAGAAGCCTAGTTTTGCAAGTGTATTCAGCTTTGCTATCATAAGCCCTATTACACAGCAGTAAAAGGTTTCTTATAAAGTAACAAATTTCCAATGATTGCTCTCTCCATAAGAAAAAATTTACTAAATCTTTTTAATTTACTTTACATTTAATTTATTTGATTGTTTCATTTTTTTAAAATCAATATTGAAAGTATTCATATTATATCCTTTGGGTTTTTATCATTGATTTCAATGTTTCGGCTTATGAAAATTTTAGGTTACAAAGCCAGTTGTGGGCATTAAGTTCATAATCTGAGGTATCACTGTTTTAATATTTCTTTCAATTCTGAAATATTTTCTTCTGCAATATTTGCATTATGAAAGGAAATTCGGGGACTTAATTGTTTAATTTATAGCACATTTAAAACATAACTTTAAAACATAAAATTTAAATGTTGTTTTCTATTTCTTTTATTTTTCTGATAAAGTGCTCAGTAGGAAGGATAAAAAAGTCTTTTTTGGGATAAAATTATAATCAAATTAAAATGGTGTTGCAGCAATAAAGTTTGTATGTCTATTATCTTTTAAATGTGCAAGCATGCCTTGTATTTAAATTCTCTAATGTTTGATGTATTAAAATTTTTAAAACATGTCAATGAAAGTGAGCATATGTGTTTCAGATCACCAACCCCTCCAAAACGAATTAAAGAAATGTAAGTATTTTTTTTTTTGCCATGGAACTTGTTGCGCATATTTTTTTCTATATCTTAAAACTAGGGCTACAGAAATTAATGATTAATTTTTCGATTAATCGATAAAAATTTTTAACTATTAAAATTATTTTAAAGATAAAATAATTTTTTTAAATCAGTAACAATTCTCATCTCATATTATTTTCTAATACCCTTATATTAAGCAGATCTTAAGTTTTTTTTTAATTATATGTAGATACATTTTGTTAGCATTATGACTAAATGAAAATGTGATTAACCATTATTTAACCCATCACTTTATTTTAATTAGAGAACCAGGAAAAACAGAAAAAAAGTCAGTTCCAGTTACTGAAACAGCCGCAGTAGATGGTCAGTTATTTGTTATGTGGTTGTTAGGAAGTAAATTAAAATTTAAATAGACAATTATTAATTATTATGTGAAGTTTAAGTTTAATGGTTTAGTTAAAGTAGTTTTTTTTTTGTAATGTACATGTACTGACACACTGAATCTAAGTTGTGGAAAATGTAGAAAACCTTTATTCAGCTGCATAATCATTTTATATTTCAACAAAAATATAACTTTTTTTTCTAAGATAAAAGAGTTATGCATTCATATGTTATCCTAATGTCATGAATTTTATTTATTTCCTCTTTATTTATACATTAATTATATTTACATGAACTAATCACCAAGACATTTTTTTTACAATTTCTTAATTTAGATAAATCAAAATGAGTGCCTGATTTACTCCTTATTATGCCTTTGACTTTTAACATCTTTACAGTGTCTAAACTAGAGGGTCTTGATGAAGAGCAAGTTAACATGATGAAACTTATGGGATTTGCAAATTTTGACACAACAAAAGTTAGTTTCTAGAGATGTTTCATAAAATAAGTATGAACATCTATTGCAGTATTAGAAAAGCTATAGGCTTTGTTTACTATAATATATTAACTACTTCTGTTACAAAGAGTGTAATTTTAAAATAAAATTGTGTGCATTTTTATGGAATTAAGAAAGGTTATGAAAATATCTTCTAAAATATATTATACATGAATACATGCACTTATTCCTTTACTTTATATTTTTAAATTCTATTAATAAAATTTGAGTTTCATTGGTTTTCTAATATATTTTTATTTACAGGGTAAAAAAGTTGATGGAAATGATGTATCTGCTGTAAATTTACAAAGAAAAAGAAGATATAGGTACGCTTTTTTAAATAAAATATATTTCACCTTAGATATGATATTTTATTATATTTTCCATTCTCTTGCTATATATTGTTTAAATCACTAATACTAATACTCATTTAATTTAAGTGATTTAAAAGTTTCATTGGTTATTTTTTGCAATTAAAGCCGTCTGCTTTTTGTTCTGAGCATTTACTATATGAGTAGTTTGAGACTTGTTTGTGGGATAAACAGGTTTTTTAAAGGTGATGACTATTTCTAAGCATTCAAATTCTCTGTTTTGAAAGAATAACTTAAGAATTATCAGATAACATAATTTTCATTAAATTCTACACTTGCGCTGAATTTAAACATGTTTTATATTTTTTATCAATTTTTGTACTTTTCAGACAATATATGAACAGAAGAGGAGGATTTAACAGACCTTTGGATTTTGTGGCATGATGTTATCTCAATATTAGACATTTTAAAAATTGTATACCTCGTTTATATATTGAAGCTAAAATAACTCCATCAACATACATTGTAAAGAAATATCTAGCTATTTGGTCCCAGAAATAGAAATTTAAACTCCTGTACATTACTATGCACATATTCTTTTGTTTCTTTAATTTAATTGTCCCGCCAGGACATAGATTTGGATCCTTGTTTTGTTTTTAATTTTTTATTGTTGAAGCTGGAAAATTGAACAGGAAAATTACTTAATATAATTTCACCACATTTTTAAAGTTTGTAAATTAGCAAATGATACATAATGATAAACTTTTTTTCTACATATGTGTAACAAAGCTTCTAATTTTTATAAAAAGCTATGATCGTTTGTGAGCTAACACTAACACATTGTTACTTTTAATATTTCCCTTATGTGCTGAATAAAAGTTAAAATGTCTCTCCTTTTTGTAAATTATTATTAGTTTCTTTAACTTTACTACTCGTGAATAGATCTGAATAAATGGTTTAATTGAAATAACTTAATTTTTTAATTTTGAAATATAAAAGTAACTGGTAATTAATACTAGAATAAAATATTGTTATTTTAAATATTTATTCAAGTAAATTACTTAAGTTAAATAACATGCGGATTAACCAGTTTGTAAGTTTAAAATATTAGAATAAATAACATTTCAGTTATCAAAATAAAAGTGAAATAACCAGCTTTAGATTCAAATAAAGACATGTTTTACTTCATAATCTTGCATCAAGCTTGCATTATTTGTAGCAAATGTCATGTTAACCAAATGGACAAAATTCCATTTTTATAGAAATCCTATCACATGTGGTGCATGTATCAAAATACAAATAAAATAAAATGAACTTCATGGATTGTACACAGTGGGGTTGGAAGTGAGTAGTATGCCACTGTGGCACCTTTTTGTGTGTCTACATCTAACTTAATCTAAGGGAGGGTGTCATTTACAGCAAAGTTAAAGTGAAAGATACACAGCATAGTTTTTATTAACTACAAATGTGTTTGGTATTTGAAACTTAAACTAAAAAAAAAGCTGGCCAATTTTACACAAAAGGTAAAATTTCATCAAGCTGATCTAACCCAGTTATATAGACCAAGGTAATACTTAAGTCACCTATTATGGTCACTGTCAATCAAAATATTGTATAGCTACTAGAATAGAAGTTTCCTTTGATGATGTGGATTATAAGTAGATACGCTTGGCTGTTTTAGTATTGGCCTACACTCGCTAAATAATGACAATAGCAAGTTAGTGCATAAGCCGGTGACAGCGCTAGTTCATCATTTCCAGATTTTACCAAGCCAATCAAGTGTATGAATAGGGGGGGGGGTGTTCATAAATGACGTCACACGCCTATGTTATGAGGGTCGAGCATTTGTGACGAGGGCGGGGTGTGTCTAAGAAATGTGACGTCACATCAAAACGCGCTGATACTCTAAATAAAAGTTTTACTTAAATTTGTAATTGCTTTCAATTTTTAATGACGTGTCCAATGACTTCACACGTATTACAATATGAGAGTGGAGTCTTAACTTAATACATCATTAAATGTCCCAACAAAATTATTTTCAACATGCTAATTTTTAATAAGAAAATATGGCTTTTAATTTGGGGTTAATATTGGAGGGGGGTCTAAGTTTTTGTGACGAAAGAGAGGGGAGGATAGAGTTACGTCTTTTATGGACGGCTTCTAGATAATGGGAATGAGATATAGAAAAATGCAACATAAGAAGTTAGCATCACAGCAAGTGGGATGGGGTGGGCAATTGCTTTGAGATCTAGGCCACTTTGTGGTAGCCAATTTTGGCAGAGCGCCGTACAGTTAAAAAATATTGCATATTCTTTATCAAGCATTTTATCTTTTTTAAAAATTAGATGAATCAATGATTCGGTGAATGTGACGCACTTCAGTCATTTACAAAAATTAAACTTTTTCATTTTTGCATCTCACATCAGGCCACAATCTTATCTTATATGTTACAGAAGCTCCTTCTGTACAGAAGATGATTGCGTCCTACGTATTTCTAGTACTTAATTATTTAATTATACATTCAGTTTCAATTTGAGCACTTTTTTAAATGAACCGTTTGAGCGAGATTTTTTGACATTGAAATGTATATCTTTGAGTCTATCTTTGTCTCTTGTACTTGTATACTTTACAGCAATGTTCTTATACTACTTCACACCCTCGGTTTTTCAGTTCATTAGTATAAGAAGACTTTGGATTAATTATTGAGTTCGAAATTTTTACCTTTGATTTAATTTTCTTTTATTAAAATTAACTTTAACAATTTTCATTTTTATAAGATTATTAATAGCAAGGAATTTGGCGCTCCTTGCATTCGATTAGTTCATTTTTTAAATTGATAGGTACATCAACTTTTGCTTAAAGGAGCGGCTGTAAAATTTAAAGAATCAAAACTAACTTACCATTAGATCAGTGTCACGTCTGATGCTACGTAAACCTCTTTGTTTTTCAGTTCAGCGGCATTATTTTTAGAGGAGTTTATATCCAATATTGAGTTTGAAATTTGGCAGAATAATTAGAATCGTTCACATATTTAAGGATAGTTCCTTTATTTCTTGTATTCATTTCTTATTTGGTTTCTTTTTTTATTAAAAAAAAAAAGCTACACTTTCTTTTAAAATTTTTAGTTAATTAACGACGATGAATTGCCCGCCCCTTACAAAATGCCGCCCAGGTATTTGCCCCCATCTCGCTACTCCACTGGGTGTACGTGTATTAGATAATAATGATCAAATAGATGCAATATTACTAGACTTCTCAAAAACATTTGACAAAGTTCACCACCTTAGTTTACTTACAAAACGTAAATACTCTGGAATCTCAGGTCCCTTACATCTCTGGATCCAAGACTTCCTATTGGGTAGGGAGCAAACTGTAATAATTAATGGATCTAAATCTACACCAATAAAGGTTCACTCAGGAGTTCCACAAGGAACTGTGCTTGGTCCCTTACTATTCTTAATTTATATAAATGATTTACCCAACAATATCTCAACAGGAATAAAAGTTAGGTTATTTGCTGATGATTGTATAATCTATAGAACAATCAAGTCAGAACAAGATAGCAAAATTTTACAAAAAGACTTAAATGAATTAATAAAATGGGAAACTACCTAGCGTATGTCCTTCCACCCAGAAAAATGTCAACTGCTAAGAGTAACAAAGAAAAAGAAACAAATAAATTCAAAATATTTCATTCATGGAAAAGAACTAACCCAAACTAAAGATGCAAATATAATAAATGAGAAGCTATCTTGAAATCTCCATGTCAATGAAGTTATTAAAAAATCAAACAAAACCTTAGGCTTTATAAAAAGAAACTTTAACAAATGTAATAAAGATATAAAATAAAATGCTACCTCACCTTGGTGAAACCTACACTAAAATATGCGTCTTCTGTATGGGACCCATGTCCACTAAAGAAAACATTGAGAAACTAGAACAAAGGGGCCGTCCATAAATGACGTCACGCACCTAGGGGGGAGGGGGGTCTCACTTTTGTGACGATGCGTGACGTGGGG
>MUZC01004410.1:36954-66954 GCA_002072015.1 Radix auricularia | reverse complement strand
TTCTCACTGGTTTGTTTCAACAGGTGAGATATAATAATTAATTCTGTTGGGAAAGCATCAATAACTATGTTTAAGAGATTTGTAATTAGTTGGTTTTTTAAAATTTATTTAAACGTATAAATGCAAATTTTAGATAGAATAAACCGTCACACTGCAACTTCCACCAACACACTTTTTTGGGGTTCTTTTTCCAATCTAAATATTGCTTCAACTCTTAAACATTTGCTCATTTTTGCATGTAAATTACTTTCTGTGACTCAATTTTTTTTAAAAAGTTATTCACTCAACCCAAATTTTAAATATTTTTCAGAAAGCTCTTTTAAATCCTGTGTTGTTGTTTTTTTTATTCCTCAGGGTGTTTCTTGCGTGGGGTATACAATGATCGTTGAATTATTAACATCACGTCATCGCAGGATTGCTGGGGTTCTCTGTGGTTTAAACTGGACCATCAGTGTTTTAATCCTAGCTCTGGTTGCCTACCTCATGAGGGACTACAGCTGGAGGTCATTGCAGCTGGTCTCAGCGCTCTTTGCTTGCAATGTTTTTGTGTACCCCTTGTAAGTCATTATGTAGATATGTTACAATGATTTAAGTTATACATATTATTGTTAAGTAGATAGTAATGTTCTTTTTAAGCTGCACAACCTTGCAGATATCTGACCAATGCCGTGCAACAGTTTAGAAATACAGCACAACAAAATTAATAATATCGCATGAAAAATGGATGCTGTGCAACTTTGCACTTGATTTTTTTACTTTTCACTTTTTCACACTGCCCAATGAACTTAGAGGTAACACTAACATTATAGAGAGATGGGGAAAGTAGCTGTCAGATCTCATTTTGTGTTCCAATGGGTCTAAATTTGGTTTTATATCTCTACAGTTTTCTTGTTGAGTCTCCCCGTTGGTTGATAGCTAATAAGAAATATAAAGAAACACTGGCTATCATCAAAAAGATGTCCATCATGAATGGAAAAGATTTTGATAAAGTCAGACACATTTTTGAACAAAATATAATGCAAAAGCAGCTCAATGCTCAGGTAGAAATCACTTTTCAAATTAATTCATTAGCATTGGAAGTCATGTTTTGAAATATTTTATATTTACATAGCTAGAAATTCAAAGAAACATAATAAAGCAAGTAGCAATGTATATTTATAATCTTTTATGCATGACTAAAAATGAGTTTTGATTGCTGTCTTTAGTTAAGTAGATGTCAGATATTGTTGTAGGCCTATTACAAATATATATTTCTTTACAAAGTTGAAGCAATCCAACCCATACCGATTTTTTTTTAAAATTCAATAAAAAATACTTTTAAAAAATTTGTCCCCTGGTTTTTTTCTAAAGGAAAAGAAAAAGTGGAAGGAAACTTTGGTTGAACCTAATTTTACAGAGGAAAAACTATGATTCAATCAGCTGTTGCCTCTGTTGCATAATTTTCTTTTATATTCTCAGGATAGTTTTATCATAAATACGCCAGAAAGGAAAGTTGAGCGCTACACAGTCTTAGATATTTTACGACATAAAAGGCTTTTGATTTCTTCCCTCATAATATGGTTTGCCTGGTGAGAAGTGTTGTCATTAGTTTAAATAAAAATATTCATGGTACCTTATTTGTATCACTTTAGATTTTTTTATACTAATCAAACGTTTTCTATTAAAATCTTGCATTTGATATAATGAAAATGTTATTTTTTAAATCCTCTAAAAAAATAAACTGACTGACAGGGCTACAAATGTGATCACATATTATGGACTATTTCTTGCCTCCTCATCTCTTGCTGGAAACCGACATCTGAACTTCTTCTTAATGGCACTGGTAGACATACCAGGTGATGGTACCAATTTGATCCTTTTAAAGTTGTAAGTAACAATAATAAATATTGTTGCTTAAAAAGCTGGTAAAAAAAATTGCAAGGTTTGAAGGAAATTACGAATAACAGCTAAACTGAACTTTTAGTTTTAGTTAAAAATTTAAAAGCTTTGACTCAACTTTGTTTCAGCTTTGGAAGGAAACCAGTCCTTATGTTTCTGATGACATTTGCTGGAAGTAGCTTGTTATCTGCTACTCTCTTGATGAGTTTTGGTAAGTGAAACACAATGATCTTAAAGTTAAAGCATTCATAATCTATAAGTTAAGACGCTCGTGAGTTAGAAATAACTGTTACCAAGTCCATATAATTAAATTTCAATATTTTGCTGATCTTGGTCAATGAGGGGACCAAGGGAGATCATGGAGAGATAGTGAAAGACAAGACGATTGTGAAAAGGGGCTTGCGGACTTACAGTAACCTAAAAGATATGTAGCTTATGAATTGTTTCCAAAGTTTAGTATAAGAAATTAAGTTATTTTACCACGCATTTGAACAAATGTTCTTATTAGGTACCAGTGCAGTTACACAGACACTTTCAACATTTTTCTCCTTGGCTGGAAAGTTTGGTATAGGAGCATCATTTAATGCCATATTTCTGTACACACCAGAATTATTCCCTACAAATCTGAGGTAATATGAATGGGGAAAAATGGTTCAAAACTTCACTGTTTTCTTAAACATAAAAAAGCATAAATCATGTTTAAACCATCGCTTAGTACAAAAATGTTTCTTTTTTTTTTTTTTTTTATTCTTCCATTTTTTCCCTTTAACTTTTATATTTTCTAATGTATAATTTCTTTTTTTCAAATTGATGTTATATTTTATTTACTCAATTCCACTTGCCAAGAGTTATCTACAATTCAACTGTTTTTCTCATACCAGATCTGCCGGGTTGGGACTTTGTTCAAGTATTTCTCGACTAAGTGGAATGGTAGCACCTTATTCTAAACTACTGGTGTGTGTGTCTGTAGTCCTTTTGCTCTTAGTTAAGTTATAGTACTACATCGTTATTTTCTAAAAGCTGAGGTCTAATCTTATACCTAACAGTATTGCACATAAGATTTTTACATCTAGACTACTTCCAGATACAGTCTGAATTATCTTATAAAGAACTTTATAACCTACCCATATGATATCAGAGAAAATGAATACGATGTATTTAAATAACTGATATTACTGGGTCTAAACAATTTAATGATTGATGGAAAATACAAGTTGTTTTTAAATAAAGATTTTTTATATAATAATCTTTCATAAAATGGAAAATAGTACAATATAAATAAATTATATCCTAGCTAGATGCTATCAATTACATTTAAAATATGCTCTCTTAATTTTTATGTTCGATTCAAAATTAAAAGTTGCCCTTAGCCTATTCAAACTGCCTTTCTATATTCTTACAGGGAGATGTTGTCATTTGGGGACCAGGAACAATATTTTCAACAATGTGTTTTTTATCAGTCTTGATGTTCACACAACTTCCAGAGACCAGAGGCAGGGCTCTACCAAATACCATTTCAGAGATGAAGGAATGGTCTAAAGGAAAACAACTGAAAAAAGTTCATTATGAGACAGTCTATGAGGAAAAATTAAAGAAGTTTACTCTTAATAATAATAATAATATTTAATTTTAAAAAATCATGTTAAAGCTGCTGAAAGATAGTTTATATTATATATAATGCAATCCAATATACATACATCAATCTTCTTTAAAAGTTATTATTTTTCCAGATTTGAATCTTATATTATCATCTTTAAAATTATATACATTTAGTGAATTTTCCTTAATGTATTTGTTTAAAAATTTATTTCTGTTTGGAATAATAAAAAATATAAACCATATTCATTAAATAACTTTTAGAAATATATATATAAATGTTTGGTAATAACCGATAAAGTTCTGATGAAAACATTAGAACCCCCTATGACCACGAGGTCATGAGGAAAATAAAAATATATCACTCATGAGAAAATAAGTCAATAAAAGACAGAAATAAATAATTTTAAAAATCAATCATCATCTACACATTGTTTTGGAGCTAAATACTTATGTAAATATTTTTATTTAATGTAATATTTTGTAATTAACATAACAAAATGCGAAATCTAAAATAAAAATAAAAAGAACTTTTGCAATATTAACATAATTTGTAAAAATCTGTGGCTTAGCTAAAACAATTGCCCAGTATTTTTATGTCATAAAATTTGTGGAGGAATATAAATTATTTAAATGCAAAAAATCAAAAGGGAATGTAAGATACAAGCCTATAGGAAGTTGAACATTCCTTTCATCAAAAATATAAGTTAATAATAGTAACATGAAATGTTAAATTATCACATAGGCTACTACTATTAACTAACACTCGTTCTGTAATAAAGTACACTAAAAAATATTTTTAGAGCTCTAAGAAAAATATGCCAGAGCCAAAAATCCTGCTATGCTCCTTCCTTCTTTAAAAAAATAGCAGAGATTTCATCACTTTCATTTTTTAAGTACATTTAAGTCATTAAGAAAGATGGAATACAAAAAATTTAAATGATACTAAAGTCATCCCTTGCCAATTTGCGCTTTGACTTTTATGGCCTAACTCTATCACGTTTTTATTATATACTGTATATTTGTTTAAAAGTTGATTTAGACAGTAAAATAACACTGCCCAGGCTCAGTTGTCAGATACAATAATAATGCTTTTTGTTAGGCCTAATATTTCCTGATTTCTCTTATTTTGACTAATATATATTTATGAGTGCAATGATGACTAAAGGGTGCTATTTCATTTCACTCAGCTAAAATAATGTTGAATAAAGGTATTTACATCGTATTCCAGATTAATATGCTTTAACTATGAAAATATGTTATGTTATTTATAAATAAAGAATCCTACATTGTGGAAATTCAACCATTGGGATGAGAGTCTGAAAAGGTTTAATCGTGAGAAAATGAAGGTTGACTGAATTAATATTGTACCTACCTAATCTTATCTTATCCTATTTATTACAGACACCCCTTCTATACAAGATTATTACATCCTTCGCTACCCATGGTTTTTGTCTAGTCTTGCACTTTTATTCAAGTTTTAAATGTTATTTGTGTGTTGGTTTTCCTGGTTTAGTCAGGCAACCGATTCCATGCCAGAATTCCAGACGGGAAGAACGAGAATTTGTATGTGTTTGATCTTTCTTACTGAATATGAAAGGTGTTTTATCCCTATGTCTCCAGGGGGTTAGATTATCTTTATGTTTTATTCTATGTTATAATTGACTTCTGTATTATTACTTTGTTGATCTTTGGTCTTCTAACCTAAAATGTTTCTAGGTTTAATGATCTAACTCTAGTCAATTTTGAACATTCCCCAGTAATGAATCTGGAAAGCTATACATATTAAAATTAACAGGTTTTATTATCTCAAGAAAACAATTTACAAATAAAAATGTGTCTATAATCTTAGAGGTAGACTGTATACTACTCACTATATTAAGACATTAAATTTCACAATTAAAAGTTTCATTAAGGGATGGTTTAAACATGATTTATGCTTTTTTATGTTTAATTAAGCTCAACTTTTGCTTAAATTTTACAACTATACTAATTTTATTTGAAGCTACATTAACGGGAATTTAAATCAATTACAAATGTAAGCTCCGTTAACCAAAGCAATAACTAATCATATGTGGGCTTGAAACCAGAGCCACCCTGACTCCTTCCACCCCTACCTCCCTTAAATGGAACCACTGTATTATTTCCAGTGACAGCATTATCTGGAATGGCATCAAACTGTTTTAGGGCCAAGTATCGACTTTCATCTTGTTCATTTCCAGTCAAAGCTATGTTTCGTAATTCTGGCATCTCAGCAAATGGTATCCAATCAGTGCCTGATATAAAATGAAAAAGGTTTAAACAATTTGATTAAATATATTTTGAAAAACTTTTAAATCAACTTTTAAAAAATGGACCATAAATATATTTTTTTCCAACTACCTTTTTCAATTCAAATAATGGAACTTTGTTTGTATGATGAATAGATGAAAACTAATTGATTTTTAAAAATTGAAATAATTTTTTTTTATTTCTGATCTTTACAACAGGGATCCTTAAAAGAGAAAATTACAAGAAATGAAGAGAAGATGGAAAACTTATCAAAAATAATATGAATAATATTATATATCACATAAAGCATTGTTATTTTACTCAATTATTTTATTTGGCAATACATGTACTTTCTTTTTCTGTGTTACAGCTACTAAATTGTGTCAACTGTTTAGTAAACATTGGTGAAGTCTCAAATTATTAATAAGTGGCAAACCTAACATTTGTTTTTTCAGACATTAAAAACAATTTTATTTCATTTAGATGTCTCTGTGCACATTCTCCAAGTCAGTCTGTTCTAGTGACACATTTCTTTTATGGTGGCATACTCTAGAGACAGGTTTAACTATGTCCTCTCCCCACTAAGGTATCATTCTCCTGAAAGTTGTGCCCATTTCCCTAATTTAAAAAATCATTTATTTCTGTGTAATTTTATAAATTATTTTCCAACAAAAATTGATCCATGAAATCCTTCTGATCCTTACTGATGTTTTTATAATTTTTTAAAGGATTTATTTAGATTGACATAATTTTATTTTTATATTTTCATTCATTTATTTATAATTTAAAATAATTTTTTAATTTAAAATTTAACTGAAATTTTTGTTTTGAAATTAAAATATCATTGGAATAAATATACTTTGGGTTATGGCTAAAAATATGATCTGATCCAAAATTGTTAAATGCAAAAAAAAATAAAATACAGTACATTAATCATATATTCCTATCCTAGAACTATTCTTACCAACAGGAAGACCTTGTTCCCGTCGTGACTGTTCTGAATCAAAAAAAGTCTGATGATCTTCCCAGTGTCTATCACATGCTGCGCATAGGAAGTCGGACATGAAGTTTCCACAAGGACAACCTGAAAAAAGTTTTAACTTAAAAGAATTTCAAAAAATAAGATAAAATGAAGTATTTAAAATGTAATTTTACTTTAAAAATGGCATCTTATCTTCTTTTTCTTTGTTCTCAATATTGAATATTGAGTTTTGCTTGCCACGAGTTTTGCGCCAATTGGCGCGTGGTCTCCAACTTCAACCTGCTGTATTTTCTGGATTTGCTTCCATAGCCTTTGGTCAGCCAAGACCATCTGCAAGGCAGCAGTAGTTTTTGGCAAGTGATGCAGCGTTCACATGCCACGGCTAAGGGTTCCACGCATTACCCTGCCGCTTTTCACCCAGCTGGGTGGAACTCGGGGACGCCCTGGGCCCCCGGAACAAGTCCTTGCTTCCCATGGATTCGAAGCCGTGACCGTTGGAGCGCCAGACGAGCGCGCTGCCACTCGACCACCACGGCATCTTATAAGACACTATATTTTCAAATTAAAATTTATAACAATAGTGAAGCTATCTTTTTTTACAACCTGTTCCTTCATAAATTGCTTCTCTAATCTTTTATAGTTTTAATTGCATCATTATAGCACTTTAAAACAAATCCAAAATAATTAATAAAATTAGCATCAACACAAAATCTTATATATACCAGTTGTTTTACAACGATGTGGTCTATTGGGATCATGAAAGTTGTGAGTGTGTTTGCATTTGCATTTTGCTCTCCATGCTGCTGCATCAAAGCCTGGCCTTTTAGGAAGCCAGAATTCCCCAATGTCTTCAGGTCTGTTTGGTATCCACATGTATGCTTTGCAAGTACAACCTACCATTCTACAGGGCACTTTGACACTAAGAGCTATATTGAAATGACATTCATAGAATTTTATATATCATCATTTCAACATGTGAGAAATACGGTAATTTTTAAAAATAAATTTTGACTTAAAATTTCAGTTACTTTACTTAAAAATTTTATTGTATTTGACAATAAACTCTAAATAAACATTTCTGGTAGAAATATAATGAATTAGAAGTCATTTATTTATTTTGATTGATAAAAATTTTGAGTCATACTGCACATTTTCTCTATGTAATTAATGATTTTTTTCAATAAAATACATGTAGTAGCTATTTAAACTTAAATAAATGTTCAGATTATTGACAAATAATTTTTATTTCCAATGAACACAATTCATTTATATTAAACGAAATATGGGTGAGACTGCAATCAGGCGAATAGAAAAGTAGATATGTCATGCAAATAGGGTATGTATGATATATATCTACTATACATTTATACAGTTGGACTTCGCTTAGTCAAACTCCCCTAAGTCAAAAACCTCCCTATTTCAAATTAATTGTTAGGTCCCGGCAAAATTTCATCAAATATTTTAGATCTCCTAAACTTGAAGTTTTTTGTCTTCCAGCCTCCCTTATCAGAATTTTCCAAGGCGTCTGGGTCATTATTCTGGGGAAACGTTTCAGAACATGTGTTCCGTAGAGCCACATAAACGGACACAAATTCTTATCTTAATGCATTCAACAAGGAATTAGGCCGCCCTTGCAAGTACCAAAAATGACCAAGACAAGAAAAAAGCAGTGGCTGGAAGAAGGGTAACTTATTCGCATCCCTTTGCTGCATGCTGTGACTCTTTTTAAAAAAAAGAAAATTCTTACTTCCCCCATCCCATTGTCAAGGGAGTGAATTGGGGGAGGGGCAGGAAGGTGTCTCCTCTTACGAGCTTGTGTCAGTATGTCCAAGCAAGTTGGCTTCCATTCATATGAAACATCAGACACCACCTCTCTTTTTTGTCAAGCTTTTTAGCCGGTATGGCGGTTCCCTCTCCCCTCTCAATCTCAACATTGTCCTTGATTAATCTGCGCATTTTTCCTTAACTGAAACGCTCCGTAAGCCTATTTTTTTTCGGGGTCCTTTGAGTTCAACTTAGAGAGGTTCACATGTATTATTGATTTCAGAACAAAATTTTCAAAGAAAAAATTTAATGAACATAATTACTGTTGTAAGGGGCATGTTCTGACAATTTATGGTCACAAAAACATCTGGATGTAAAGTGAACTCGCTGACAGTCATGTTGAAATTCTGGACATCGCCATCCAATGTAAACACCTATTTGAAATAAATGAACATTTTTAGTGTGATTCAACATCAAAAGGTGTTTTTTTATACAGGAATGTTTAAGGAAATAATTCCTATTCAATAGATTTCATCTGACAGCTAAAATTGAAATATACAACTGGTTACTCCAGTTTCATTTTCTGTTAAAATAATACAATTTACCTGTCTTTTGAGCTTCAATAGCAGCTGCAGTTTCAGTATTAAAAAGTTCCTTCAGTTTGGGAGCAAATTCATCATTCATTGCTTTAGCCATAGAAACCACATCATACTTTTCGGCAGGTTTGATAACCCTCATCTTATAACCTTGATATTTGAGTTAAATAATTACACTTGAGCTCAGAGCATTTATGACTTTGATATAAAAATTTAACCACATTTATTGATTCTTGTTAGCCAGCATAATTTGACAAAACTAATAGCTGGAAGAGGTATAATAAATACAAGTATTTTGTATGCAACTTATAAGTGTAAGTATATTCTGTGTAAGTTGTTCAGCATCTTAATGATGTTTATTTTAAGTTATGTGAAATAGTACAGGCAAGTGTCAATAAAATGACTGTTGACAGTACAATATTATACTTTTCAACAGAGATAAAGTCATGAAAATAAGTCAGCAGAAATTAACAATGACCACCAACCACCCTTTTTAAAAATAAGTCTGTTTTTATTCCTTAGCAAAAAAAAAAAGAGAATGCCATTTGGATGAGTTAATATGGGACTTAAGCTCTACACTTTAGTTAAGGTAAAGAATAATTGAAATTTTTTTATATTCCATCCCTATACATTAATATTCCTCACAATATTAAATATATTTATATGAAAATAAGCAACAAATACAGACTTAAAATAATGTTTAAAATGAAAATAATTGGCAGCTGTTTCCCTTGCTAGTGTTATGGCTCGATTCGCAAAGTTTTTTGGTAGACTTTATGGTTTTTTTCCCAAAAGATGCGATTTCGCTAAACTTTATTACTAAAATAATAGTACTAAACTACAGGTAAAAATAGTTTTAAACTCAAAACGGTCTCCGGATACATGAAATAGCCATTCTTATCCTAAAAGATGAAGTCAGTAAGACAATAATAATATAAATGGATTTTACTCAATTTTTTTAATTTCATAACCGGTCGATTGCAATTCGGGACATTCTTACAGCACTGAGGCGGACGTTTTCCGAAAACCATATGGCACAAGTAGAGTTAACTCACAACAAAATGTAAATAGGTTTTATTTTCTAAAAAATTATTTTAACACCTGATTATGAAAAGTGTGATAAATATCTAATTATATAACTTATTTAGTAATTGAAAATGTCACTTAACATATGTTTTATAATTTATAAAACTTAAGTGTCTTTTAACCATTCAGCCATGACTGATATCATTTACCTTCAGGGACATACATCCCATTAACTTTTTTAATTGGCATTTGAGCATTTTGTAATTTTTGCATCATTCCTTGCTGTCCTTTTGGTACAACTGATTTACCAATGGTCTTTTCAGGATTTGGTGCCTGAAAATTCATAAGAAATATTTCTATTTACCTTCAGTATATCATTTAATTATTTTAATATAATAGAATAATCTGATTAAATAAACAATTCCATAAAAGAAAAAACAGACCTTTGTTCTGCTTGAGGAAGCATTACTTGGACCAGGAGATCCCTTTCCACCATTTGAGGTACTTGGCTTTAAAAAGAAAAGAATTTAAATTAAGCCTTTTAAGTAGGACACGGTGGCTAAGTTCCATGCGCAATCAGCTGGCTTATCAATGGGCATGGGTTCGAATCTTGGTGAAAGTAGTGATTTGTTCCCAGAGTCAAGGGTGTCCCTGAGTACACCCAGCTTTAAATGGGTACCTGAAACTAGTTAGGAAACAGGGGGGGGGGCTGGGAATAGCGTGGAACCCTCATAGTCATGGCCTGTGAATGATACATCACTTGCACACAGACCGGTATGGTCTGTAGATGCAACAATGCTCTGTATAAAGGGAGCATCTATATAGATAATATTAGAGAATCCATTCTTATACTTTTATTTATAAAAGGTCACAATTTAAACATTAAAAATTAAAAATGAAGTTAAAGTTTATACTATAAATTATAAAATTTAGGTTTAAGTGATGTTTCCAATGTTTGACACATTCAAATACTTACCATATAATATATACAATATATATACGATAATATTTAATATAAAGAATATAAATAAAGGGTGTGGTCCTTTTTAGTCAACTTACCCACACTATTGATCTGAATCTGATGAGATACAAGTTTTGAACACTTATCTAACTTATTAACACAATAATAAAAAAAGCCTAATTATTAATTACATTTACTTACAATATCATGAAGTTCAATTTAATTTATAAATTACTGAGACCTAAATAGTTTGAATCGGCTATTAGTTTTAGGCTTTAATTTAAAATACCTTAGTCTTTTGTGACGAGCCCCCTGGTAAAGGTGTCTTCTTCATCGTTGATAAACAGTACTTTAAGATTTAAATAAAGGTAGTTGCTTAATACTTAATATAACCGTCAGCTATTTATAACTGAGATACAGCCATTTGTAAACATTCTCTGTCGCTACGTTCAGATGAAAATTTTAGTTTCGCATTATTTGGTGTGAAGAATAAGATGATAAGAGAATAGAAAGAGTAAAACTTAAGTGACTTAAGGTTTAAGATTCGTTTAGTTTAAAACAATAATAAAAATGCTAGAATTGACAAAATCATTGATGAGTGCAAATCAAAATAATCTTCTTGTAGAAGAAATAGAACAATAGAAGGAGTGTCTGTAATATTTAAGAAAAAAATACGAAATAAGCTGTTATTAGAAAAGCCCGAACTAACAACTGACTGATTAAGCTATTAATATTAAAACTTAACACTGCCTTCACTGACACAATTATTGTTAGATTTCAATAAATATATTACACTTGAAATAATATTTTGAAGACTTAAGCTTAGCCATATCTTTAACTTAAATTAACGCTTAAATTAATAATTTGAAAAATTAGGGTGAGAGTAGTGGTGGTGGAGTTAGTACAACACGTGTCACCCATTCACCCTTGTCACAGGTCACCAATGTTCACTGACCTGCAATAAAAGTAAGACAGGCTATTTTTTGTATAATGATTCTAAGCTCCTTCTTCGTAGAGTCTCAAGTCTCCCTCAAACAAAATAAAAAGGCGTTGGCCCACGAGCATAGAGGCTCCGTGGGAAGATGTTTATTTGTATATATTGTGTATATTTTTTTTATTCCTGCGGTAGGGGGGTGGCAGTCTTTCTTTGCCCAGGGTCCCAAAATGGTGTAAAGGCGTTTCTGCTCTCCCGCCACCTTGGCTCCTATACTGAAACTGTCCAGTGCGAGGTAAGCAGTGGCGGATTTAGCTATAGGGCATGGGGTGGCTTGCCCCCCGCGCCCCTGTTGTGTCAAAAATTGCGCCCCCCCCCCTTAAGACGCCCTTGATGAACACTAAAAAGGTGTCTCTAGAGAAGAAAAAAAGATTTCTAAACACGAAATTTCTAATCAACACTTAACTGCAATACAACAATATTGGCTTGCTAAATATCGAATTTCAAAACTGTAATATCTGGTTTGATCAGTCAGGAGCGTCGCTAATTTGAATAGAATAGAGAAGTATTGAAATGAATGATAGACGTGACGTTGTTCTTAGCAAAAAAAGTTTGCCATTCAGAAGACGCAGAGAAAATTCTTGCTTTAGTGATGGTAGTTGTAGAAATACTGGAAATGTTCGTGAAATTGTATCTTTATTAGCCAAATATGATTCCACTTAGGACAGTCATCTATAGTTTCAAAAGAAAAAAAATGAAATTCCTTTTAAGTCCTGAAGGGCAAATTGATTTAATTCAATCAATTCCATCTGAATTATTAGCTACAATTGATAATAAAATTAAGTCTTCAAATTTCTTTTATGTAATTATTGATTCAACCATTGATGTAGATCTATCTAAAATTGATAAGATGTTACTTTGCGTTCAGGTTTAAAATCAGGATATTTTGTGGATAGTTGTATAGACTTTTATACTTTGGTAAACAACAATGCTGCATTCGCATTTGCTGAGAAGATTTTAAAGGAACTAAAATTTGCAAAAGCGAAACATTGATATCACAATCTGTCGAGGAAAGGCATTTGATGGCACATCTGTGGTGTCTGGAATTAGAGTGGCCTTCAAACTCATTTAAAGAAACTTTAACCCAATGCCATATATGTTCATTGTTGTGCCCATGTTTTGAATTTGGTTCCTATCGAAGCAATGTCTGTAAACAGTGATGATCAGTTGTTTTTTGGCACAGCTGAAAGGTTGTATGCATTCTTTGCGTCTTGCTTACCACGTCTACATACTCATAATGAACATCATAAAACTCAATATGAATCAACAGTAATGACTTTCTCATACAAGATGGGGCAGCCTTAAGCACGCAGTTGATGCATTTTGTTGGATATTTTTCTGCTATTATAGCCAGTCTAGAAAGATATAAATTCAGGGGAATCAACAGAATATAAAGGAAGTGTCAGAGCAGAAGCCACGGGACTATCTGTTTTAATTACTAACTATTATTATTATTTTTTTGTTATGCTATTTGTACAAAAGTTGGATAACATCTTCGTGTTATCAAGCCACTTGCAAAGCAAAAGAGCATTGACATTGCAATAACAAAACTATTGATAGATGTTGGAAGAAATAGTTTGTCAAAATAAGAAGCGATGAAGCTTTTTAAAACTCTGAAAGTATATGTATATTCATTAATTAACGAAAATTGTTCCAAACTAGATGTTAAAAACAAAATTTAAAGAAACGCGAATTGAAAAAAAAAGTATGGTAGACAAACTTGGTAGAGATGAAAGGGTGATGATCCAACTACAAGCTTTGTAACTGAAAATACTTCAGTATCTTGGATACACTTCTAGCACAAATAGATGATCGATTTAATGACTTTCAGGGCACAGTTATTTATTATTTATTGTATTCATACATCACAAATGTCGGAAGAAAATATTCTTTTCGAAGTTCATGCAAAATTTACAAACTCGGCATTGCCCTTGAAGAAGCAATCGTTGAATATTATACCTTCCAAGATTTGTATGGATCAATACGTCTATCACTATTTAGTGAGCTACGACTTATGGCAATCAGGTCTCCCTAATTTGTCAATACTGTTTAGAATTTACTTGAATCTTCCAGGTAGCTATGATTGAATATATTAAAAAATTATTTGCGCATATTGTTTCTTCGTTTTGACTTGTTCCATGATTTGGAAAATTTACTAAATTAGTAGGTGAATAATTAGTATTTACTTACAGGGCTGCGGAAATTAACGAATAATTTCTCGATTAATCGTTAAAAAAGTTTAACAATTAAATTATTTTAAAGGATAAACTGAACCATCATTTACAAATTATTGGAAGTCAAAAAAGAAAAAAATAATAATTAAAAAATAGCGGTTGATAAATAATAAATTTCCTGAAGATTATACGAACATGTTGGTTTTTAGCTATTGACTTGACTGGAAAGTTCAAACGTTTTATAAAGTGTGCCTCCCATGGTTCTAACACTTCGCCTACTTATCAAACAAAATAAAAAGCGTAATAAGCTAATGGGAGCAATGGAGTTTGACTCAGAGACAGAAAATGACGACAGCAGAAATCCATAAACCTTATAAGGCCTACAATGGTGGAAGATTAATGAACACCGATATCCCATAATGTCATTTCTTGCCAAGACCGTTTTGTACATACCAGTTACGTCGTTTCCACGTGAATGATTGTTTTGCTCGGCTGATTATATTGTCAATTAGATCCACTCATCACTTGATCAAAATAATGTCAACACACTAAGACTTGTCTTTTTGCGTAGTTGGTTAAAATAAAGGAGACATTCCAGTGTTATTTAGATTTTCAACAAGAACGTTTAATAAGTGTTACTTATACCATACATTTTAATTGTTGGCTTTAATCGAAATTAGCGATTAATTAATAACTATTTTTTCAAAAGTTAAGGATTAAAGTATATAAGTCGTAGTCCTTGTATTTACGCATTGCTCGATTATTAGAAAAATTCGGCTGCGCCCCCTGAAATTCTCCTGCGCCCCCTGAAATTCTCCTGCGCCCCCCCCCCACGCAGACAAAGTTAAATCCGCCACTGGAGGTAAGAAGTAAACATGTCCGCCACTGTTTCATAGACCAGGCAGAAATGCCAGCAGTTTGAGATGTTGTATTTTAGAGTGTTAAAGGAGAAGCTCGTTGCCATTGTTCTGTCCTCATCACTGCACTGTCACCAGACTCTGGTGTCGGGAATCTATTTTCAACCTCTGGTAGGAGAAAATGATCATCTCCAAGCCTCTCACGTTATCACCTCTGACGTTTACAATTAAAAGCCCAGCATCAAAATGGGATGTCATTGATAGGGGCCGGCCATAAATGACGTCACGCACCTTTTAAAAAAAAAGAGAGAGGTGATCACACATTTGTGACGATGTGTGACGAGGGGGAGAACCGTGACGTCACATCAAAACTCGCAACTTTAAGTAGAAGTTCCCCTTAAATATTTGATTGCTTACAATGTATTTAATGACGTTTAACATGGCGTCTGGCGTGCTACGATATTAGACCGCAGCCTGACACTAAATACATACTCAAATGACAAAAAAGTGGTATGAAACATACTTATTTTCAAATAATAGAAAATACGGCTTTTGTGGGGGAGGGGGCGTCAAAACTTTGTGACGTCACATTTGACCGGAGTGGGGGATGGGTCTAACTTTTTGTGAAAGGGGTGAAAAATCAGCCAAATTTGCGTGACCTCGTTTATGGACTAGCCCAGTGGTTCTTAACCTTTTTGGAAGTACCGAACCCCACCAGTTTCATATGCACATTCACCGAACCCTTCATGATTAGTAGTAATATAGATGCCTTGAGTCGGGTGCTGTCTTGACCTCCCTCCGCCGAACCCCGGCGACTGACTCACCGAACCCCTAGGGTTCGATCGAACCCACGCTAAGAACCACTGGACTAGCCCCTTAGCGATGCAATGACTTTCACACAGGCAGCTCCGGTCGAGAGGCATAAATCGGAGCACCGAGTAAGGAAATTTGGAAGATTAGTAGGTCCATCACTACATGCTCTAGCGGCCTAGCGCCCCATTTGATAAAATTTAGATTTCAAATTCTAGGGCCAATGAGCAATTTGACCAAAGAACGGTGCAATAAACAAGAACAGTCTCATTGTTTTTACTCTTTGCATGAATCTAGACTGAAGAAATTCTGATCTGGTGATTTTCATGGCAAACTAAGCTGTTTGCACCTTACTATTGCATGTAATTCAGAGCCAGCTGAAACTTATTGGAGCGATTTTCCATTCACCCCCCCCCCCCCATTTCCCTCTCTGCAAACCACTCCTCTACCTAAAGGGGGAAGTTTTATGTTACTCAGTGGGTCTGCATTCACATACCATCTAATTATATTTTTAGTCCTACAATCACTAAAAGAATTACTTTGTTTTGAAATTATTTCTTGCGGTGTGTATTTATAGTGAGGCTCTCATTCTCATTTCCAAGTTTTAACATGGATGCCTTTTGTTAAAGAAAACCATGCAATCAGTCAAGACAAAGAGGAAGGAGAATGTGTGGGGACAAGGGGGGGAGAGGGGCTACATAAATACAGTTACATTAAAAAACATAGTGAAAAAATGTGAGGTACAATATAGACCTTTCCTAGATGAGAGCTACAAACAGGGGATACATACAGAAACATGACAGGCCTACATCAGAACGTGGTAGAATCAAAAAGGACCCTATGATTTAAAAAGTTATGCATAATACTGGTATAGTTATATACAATCTAACTGTAATGTTAATATATTGACTCTACAACAAAGTGAGTTAAAATAATTTATTTCATTTTTTACAAAAAATGTATAATATAAATATATAATAGCATTACAAAGCCAAAAAAATATCTTTCTTTCTTTTTTACTTAGACTACAGAGTACAAAAACTGTGACTATAAGTTTCATGGCTGTTGTGGGCTTCAATAATGCAAGACTGAATTGGCTGTCAAATTTTTAAGTATGGCAAGTTAATGTAATGTTTTGAATTTCTTTAAGAACAAATAATAATTTTCCTGAATCCATGTGTTGAAATCAACCCGAAAATTAAAATATTAATTTAGGTAAGAATTTTATTTTTTCTTAAAATTATGTCCAACCATTAATCTCTCTACCTTGCATTACTTTGGAAACAAGAGAGCGTCTATTAAGAGAAAAAGATAAGATTAAATTCCTCATTTGTGAGCTTAATGTTTTAATCTTCACTATCCAATTGACTTCCTGGTCAATCTCTTTAATTTGAAGCTTTTTGTTTCTTAATTTTAAAAATAAAAAATTAAGATATCTTTTTTTTTGTTGGGAGTTATGTTAGTGTCCAATACGTCTATAGTATCACAACTATGTAAGTTACAGTTTTAAAGAAATTTCGCATACAATTTAATAAATATATCCCTAGCTGATTATATAAGTAAGAAATGAAAGAAAATTGTTTTAAGATCAGCAAATTTCAGAAGGCAAGCGTTATTCGCACGGTTTTGACGTCATAACCGTGCCGATAATTTTGAAAATTATTCGCACGGTTCGACAGTGCTGATAATTATTCGCACGGTTTTGAAATGCTAATCTACACTTACTAACTACAAAGTGTAATTGTAATAATTAAGATAATGTAAAGTATTAGTATAGCTGATATTTAAGTTTTAGGACACTGTCTACTGTTAATTGATTTAATTGTTCTTTAATTGAGTCAAATAAATATTATTAGACCTAATAGCCTGCGCAAATAAAACAAATATAAATTACGACAATATTTAGTTACTGACCCACTGACAGACAGTGTCACTGTGACTGTGACTCAATGAGTCAATGACCAATGGCTACAAATTATGAAGATGACAATGATTATGAGATTTTGAACAAAAAATATCAAACATTATCATTTTTTGCACGGTAAACTAATTTTGCTGTCACTGATATTGATAGTAATAGTATTTGAGCAAGAATCTGAGTCTGAGCGGACCTGCATACCGCCGTTCGCTAATTAATTATTAATGATTTATAATCAATCATTTTATTAATTAAAGTGAAAGACTTTATGATGGTAAAGCATCATTTAAAAAAAATTAAAAAGTGAGAGTCCGTACTCTGTTCTGTACTGTAAGTGTAAGTAAGACTGAACTGAGTATGAGTATAAGCATAACAATAACAGTAACTAGTAACTTCAGTTCAGTAGTAACACTTGTAGTAACAGTGACTCACTCATGGGATATAAAAAAAATTGTCCCTGGAAAAAAAAAGCCTGTTTAAGTGTTTGCAAGCATCGTCACTGTGGTTGTAAAACAAAAACCAACACAAAAAAAACAACAACAACAGAAAAGAAAAAAAAAAAAGACTGTATCAGGATTCGATCCGCTAACCAATAATAACACTCACTAACTCTTTAGCTAACTATCCATTAGTCTAGAGAAACTTGAAAGTTTATGCGATTATTCAAAGTTATATCCAATTATCATTGATTAGACATCAATCATTAAATTGTAACTAGTATTAGTACTATAAACATATAAATATTAGTACTATTAACATATAACTGCACAATTTAGCCTAAATCGAGTGAAATTGGCTATTATTTTGTTATCAGCCGCTGGGAGTACACATGCGCGACGACAAGATCCGACCCCCCGTGCGAATAATTTTATAAATTATATATATAATAATCACTTCGATTTCAGAATACTATTATAAAAGTATATTTTGGAATGCACGATGGAATCATTTGAAACACACATATATATATAAAAAAATTAAGCTATTTACAAGTGATTTTGATATACAACTATCATCACAGAGAACTATCATCACTCAGAGTGTTTAAAAAATATACCATTTGTTTTGCAATGTGAAAATAACAAACAAAATGTGGAAAAAAAAAATGATTTTAAAACTCTATTCCACTGGAAATTTTAAGCACAAAGGTTAAATCTAAAATATGCTATGCAAATCTATGTTAGCATTTACAAGGTCATTTCCGGGGAAGTAACAGAAATGTAATTATTTACAAATGCTTATAATTAGGGCTGCGGAAATTACCGATTAATTTCTCGATTAATCGGTAAATTATTTTATCGATTAAAATTATTTTAATCGATAAAATAGTGATTAAAAATAAAAATTGTTTTTTTTAAAAAATGTTCGATTTATTAATAAATAATTTTTAATAATTTTTATTTTTTATTATTTTTTTACGTGCAAACGTTTCCGTTAACTACATGCAGTAGGTGTAAACTTTAAAATAACCGTTTTTAAAAGGACAATGATATAACAAAAAACAAACATTGTTTTTAATTATTTAACAATAACAAAACTTAAATTCATTGACATTATATTAAACTACTTCTCCTAACAATGTTATATCTTTTAAATTAAATGAAATTAAATACTTAGGTTATAGCCATTAAAGGGCACAAAATGTGAAGGAAAACAACCAAGTGAAAAAAGTGATTATGAGGTCTTAGAAGAAAATTCATAACTTTTGAACAACTTGGAATAAAAAGATTATCTTTATCTTTTTGTTAATCATGAAACAATTTCTATATGGCTGTATTACTTTTATATTTTAAAATTAATTTGAAATTTTCATTCAAGTGCCTCAACTTTAATACGTTCTTTATCTTATTTTCATTGCTAACTAGGTTTTAAAAATAACTCAATAAAATTATAAATTGCCTGTTTTTATTACTTCCCTTGAAATTTTCAGTTTAATGACGTCTTACATCTTTATTTCTAGCTTTAACAAAATTATCAATTAATTAATCGTAATTTTTCAAAAATTAACGATTAAAATTAATTTAATCGATAACAGCCCTACTTATAATATAACTAAAATTAAAGGTGTATCAAAATGATTTATTAAATTTGTAAATGCTTCAAACTCAATTAGTTTGTGACAAGAACAAAATTTGAAAGATAATAGATAATCTAGGAGAATAAAAATTATGATCATCTTCTTGGTTTTTCAATTAGTTGCTCCAATAAAGAGTTTCCTGTGATGATTGCAGTTGTTGCCACTATAATTCGTATTTCTGGAACAGATCAAGTTAAATTTTTATAAACTGAATTATAATTATAATCTTGAAAACACAGGCAAAGTGCAATGTTCCCTCTAAGGATCATTGGCCTGTACACAATGTAAAAACCTGGTGTGCAAAGTTGCACAGCATAGCATAAATTTTTAGTGCAATATTTTACAAAATTTGCTGCGTGGTAACTCTAAACTGCTGCGCAGCATCGCCAGATACCTGCATAGTCATGCAGCTTAAAGGGAACATTGACCAAGAGTAAACGGCAATGAATATCCATTACTAAAGATTTAGATATTATTATTATTACAATGAGGAAGTAAACTGAGTCAACTAAAAGCACATTTTATGCAACCAATATTTCCTGAGCAGTAAATTTATTCAAGCCTTTGCGTGATTAATACAGTAGATTAACAAAATTGCAAACCTAGCATTCTGGCAAGGAGTCGTAAAGCAGCAATTTCACTGTACGTACAACCCCCTACAAAATACACCAGCACAACTTTGAGAGAAGGGTCAGTTATAACTTGACCAGATCTACCTGTAAGATATGAATTACAACAAAAGACTTATCAAGATCTCTTATATGTTAAGAATATAACCTTTAATTGTTTAAATAAGAATGTTTTTAAACAAAATATGACTTCAAAAGTTTAAAATTAGCACTACAAAAAAGGCTGAATTAAATAACAAGTACCCACCAGGTCCAAAGGGTCTATGTTTCACTTTCAGATCAGAGTGGATTCCTCCACAACATTTGCCAACATCTTCTAAGCCAATAAGGGTCTCACGAGTCAGAATCTAAAAAAATATAAACTCTTTTAATACCCATGCAATTTTACAGAAATGCATAAATTATTTAATTTAAAACAGCAACATATTATTTGCACAAAATACACTGCAAGATGAACAATTACTATAAAAAGGTATAAATCTTAACATAAATGATGGTTAATTAAAACATTTTTACTTAGATAATATGGTACAAAATATTTAAAACATTAATTATGTGCAGGTTAATGATTAGCTTAAATGGTTTGCATCACCAAAGAATACAAGAATTTAGTGTTGTTTAATATAAGAGACAAAATAAGGAGCTGTAATGTCTGCTTTGATATGACCACACAAAAAATAATTTATAAATTTTAAAAAAAACATATATATTTTATTTTTAAGACAGCCATTCATTCCCCGAACCCAGTGATTATATTATAGTTAAACTCATTAAGGTATATATTATTTACAAGATACTGGCATTCAAAGTGCAACTCTCTTTTTTTTAGTATCATTTTTTTTTTTTTTTTAAAACTGATTGCCTGTTCCAGAAAAATTTTATAAATTAAAAACAGTAAGTACACTAAATATTAGTCTTGAGCTGACCTCACCTGCTCAACCAACTTGCAAGGTAACGGTGTGTAGGCTCCACTAAATATGTAAGATATATCTTTGGGATTCTTTAGATCCAAGTCAGCAGACTGTTTTGGGACTAGATTAAATTTCCTATTGTAAAATTTATAATTTGACTTTCTGGACATTGGGTTTGAGGCTGTTTCTTGCACAGTCAAGATTCCAAGTTTTTTCAAGTTGAAAAATGTAACAAGATGCTCAAAGCCATGGCTCTGTAATTTTAATGATGACAATTTGTATAAAACTATCCTATAAGTTTAATTAAAAGAAACCTTGTGTTGAGGGTCTTAAAATATTGAATTTAATAATAATAATAATAATAAAATGATGATTTATATAGCGCTGTATTTAAAACAACCCAAAATTAATTTTAAAACATTTAAAATATTAAAGTAAATTAATTGATGGACAAGTCACATGTAAGGATTTTTTAAAGATATTCTAGAATAAATTCGCTTGAGTTTTGAACATAAACATATAAACTCTTGAAATCTTACATGAAGAAAACCTGTTTTAAGGGCCTTGTAATCCCTGGGGTTGAGGCCTTCTTGGGTGAGGGAAAGAAGACAAAGTAGTCGCAATGTCTGAACTAAAGAAAACTTCAAATATAAAAGTATAAAAGAAAAATTTTAAAATCATGTTAAAAAATATTAGTGGAATAATTTATTCCTAGTAAAGTTATTTTGAAAACATAGTATTTTGTATTTTTTTCCAACAGGAATGGCTTCTAATCATGGTTAAAATAAAAGTATACACAACCCCCAGACCAAAACAAAAAATTCATTTACTTACTTGTTTATGTATGCATTCTTCAATGTAAGACATGTTTTCTTTGATTTCAGTCCCTTCCAATAAACCTTTAAGTGTAAAAGTTCACAATTTTAAAAAAAAAACTTCATGATCTGATTTTATTGGAATTTAGGCAAAATTTTCAATACATTCTGTTTCAAAACTTTGTTTTGGATCTGAAATGAAATTTCCATTTTTATACCAATATCCAAAGTGTGTTTTAAAAAATCAATTATATTACAATATGTTCACAGCTTTTGTAAGTATCCCATTTGCTTGCCAGAGGTGGGATATAGGATTTTATGTAACAGTGGGCATAGCTTAGACCAAGTAGTTGGTACCAAATCATTAAAAGCATACATTTTTGTTAACTTTGAGCAAAACCAAATAAAACATAAGGTAGGATAACATACTACAGAAGGACAAAACAATACAGCAAAGGGAGGGAAAAGCTTTTTGTCTTATGAAGAGGTTACATTCACAAGCAGAAGTGAACATGGAGACTAATCTCGTCTGAGCAACTTTAAAAACTTAGCTCCACTATGTGTTCAAAATTTACTAAGAAGAGACAACTATGGTTGGGTCCCAATTCGTGCCCAAAGCAAACATTAACTTAATCAAATAAGAAAGGACAAATTTAGCCAGTAATTGATGTGTGCCTCAAATCCACCATTCTTGGTACTTACAGTCTTTTATCTATGATAGTCATCTTTGATGTTTCTCCTTGAACTTGAACTATTATTATTTATTTTTATCATATTCTTTTAACCTAATGAAAACAATTATAAGTTTTATTAGATTAACCTCTGTAAAAGCTATTTCTTGTTGGAATTTTCCCACTTAGTTTTGTTTTTATTTCCTGCTATTCTTTTTTCTGTTGTCTTTTTAATTTTTATTTGGAAGGAACAAAAAATGTATGACTTACTTTGCTCTGTTTTGATGAATTCATCAAAGTCCTGGGATTTCTTTGTCTTCATAATAACTTCACAAGCACCAATATCTAAATAAGATTTTTTTTTAAAAGCTCATTAACAATACACATACTTGGAGGCACTTATATTATGACTATTTTGGCTTCTGGCATATATTTCAAACACTACTGTGATCTTATCAACAAACAAAAAATCATTTTATGAAAAAGTTGGGGAGCATTTATAGAAAGCAATAAAACAATAGAATAGAATATTTTTTACACACTGTCAATTTTGTACTCCTATTAACTTGACTTCAGTTAATTATTTTGTTTTTATTTATTTCATTTAACAAAATCAATATAATAGAACAAAAATGTAAAATAAATATTTAAAGAACATTGACTTGTTTAAAGAATTTTAAAAGATTATTTCTTCCCTGGAGATAATAGATTGGAAATCAAAATAAAATAAATGATTTGTAGATAAATTTGTAAATAAATAATTAAATTTATTTCTAAACTAGTTTTATCTATTATTCTAATAATATTCTTTCAATATAACTACTTACGTATTCCCAGTAATTTTTGATGATGTTTTAAGATCCGAAGTTCATTAGCAACATACTGTCTCATATCTCCAACTGATTTTAAATTATTTTTTTTCTGTAAAGTTATGTTACATTAATTACAATGTTTTTTTTAATCTTTTATAATTATAAATTTTAGTTAGATATTGACATATATCTGTCTTTTTTAATCATGTATAGCTATATACAAATCTCTTGCACAATTATTCTAATTGTACCAGTTGAAATAGATCATTTTCACACAAAAACTACTTGCTAAATATTTTCTGAGGTGGTTTTTTGTCATGGACACAAATGTGAAATTCCATTTTTTTCTTCACCAAAATACACTTTTGGTCTTAAAGACTTCATGTTTAATCATTCATTCATGTAACAATATTGCTTACATCATAAAGTCCTTGCAGCTCTTTTGCCTTTCCACTGAGATATGAAAATATATGAGCAAAATGAGAATCTCGGATCTGACTATAAATCTGGAAAGAAAAGAATTTTTTTCATGAAGTGTTCTAAATATTCTAAATCATTTTACTAATTAGAAATTTTTTTTTAAAAATGTTAAAAATCTCATTACCTCATCTTGAGTAGTGAGAAGCAGCTTAGTGGGTTTATCTTCACCAGTTACATCTTTTTCAAAATTAATAAATGCTGAAAAATAAATATTCTACATCAATCATCCTTTTACATTAAATTAACACATTAAGGAATTAATATTGCTTTGAAGCCTAATGCTTGAGTAATAAAAAAATTAAGAAAAATGTGCCATTTTTATTGTCTTAAATATAAAATATTAAGCAAATTAAAATCTCAAAGGTAGAATGCAGTTGAAAGTAAGAGTTATACAAATTCACAGAAGCAAAATAAGCAGTTTAGTAACATTTTTTATTACCCTTTTTTAACACAATGATTTGTAGACCAGTAATTATATAATCATTAAAGAAAATGTGTAGATCTTTTCTTATAAATCTCCAGTAGAGATATGAATATTAGTTTTTTTTCATTAGCTTCCTGCTAAACAGAACAAATCAGCTAAGAATGACTTATTTCTCAAAGATTTTTAGTTGTAAAAAATACTTTTATAGAAGTTATTTTAAAAACATTCGTTCCCATTAATTTATTACTTAAATATTCACTCAACAACGCCTCTCTTAGGTATATTTCTTTCAAAGAGCATTCCAGTGGCATCAAGTTAAATTGCCAGGAAATGATCTGTACTGCAAAACAACTTTTTTGAAAAAGCAAAATATTTCTTCTGTTTGTGAATTGTATCAATTAAAATAAATATTTACTAACAACAATCAATGTGAAATGTTTCATCCAGCAATGCTTCATATGTCATTGGGGTACATAATGGGGAAACATAGTCCACATCTGGAAAAGAAAACTGCAATTTATTTATAAATGATTCAAAATCATTCATGCTTGTAACAGTACTATAACATCAATTTTTAAGAGGTCTTTGAAAATATGTTAATTATTTTTCTAAATAATGTATAAAATAAATTAATTTTTAAATCCTTTATATTAACTTGTGCTTTCTGAGCTGTGCGTGCCAAAAAACTTTGGATCGATTTTTAACCCATTTCCTCGTAAGCTAACGAGCTGAAATTTTGCAGGCAGACTCATGCCGATAATAAAAATTAGGCATCAAAGTTTCTGATAAATCGAATGTACTGTAATTAAATTATTGAGTTTTAAAAATTATTTTATTTATCTCTATGCATCACGTTAATTTTTGAGATTGAGTGTCATGGTGTATATTCTGTTCAACAACCTTTCCTGTCATGCAATAAGATGCACATTATATTGACAATACTTTTTAAAAATATATAATAACAATTGGTGAGCATTATATTAAAAGTGTTCTACGAGACATAACTAGAATTTTGCATTTTTGGATTGTTTAGCCCTGCGTATTATAATGAACATCTTTATAGCTATATAAAGATTTTTAAAATTCTTACTAAGCTTATCCTTATATAATTAACTACTGAAAAAAATAATCTACTAGACTTTTTACATTTTTAATTTCTATTGAAATCATTGAAAAATTATGAATAAAATATTGTATAATTATTTTAAGCATATTTTCTAATTTTAAAAGCTCAATTTCAAAACATAATTTAAACATTTTAAAGTTGCACTACTGACATGAATACCAACACTTGAAACATTTTTATTATTATTAAGTATAAATGAATAATGCCTATTTACCTCTGTCTATAATAAAAAGTTGCCCAATGTGGTGTTTAGAATCTTTATGTTCATTCTGAGTCTCACACATTGCTTGCATTAAATCATAAACAATCTGAAAGTTATAAGACTTTTATTTTATTAAACAATAAATTTAATTTTTAAATATATTTAAGTTCTGATTTAAATGTATGTATGAACACCAGATCTGAATACAAAGCCATTTTATTTTTTAAAATATCTTAGAAGCAATTAACTTTTTTTAAAAAAATGTGTTAATATTTTAAAAAAGATTTCAACATATGAATTTTTAGTTTAAGTCTACTTAGAATATTACCTTGGAACCTCTTCCTATACAATAAACATTTGGTATTTTTCCAAACAGCCTCTGTAAGTTAACAAGTGAAGATGACACTGTATGAAGCCATGTAGTATCATGATCCTAATGGACAAAGATAAACAAAGATATGATTCTTTTATCATTCAAAATAAAAATAATGTCTATAAATATCTATATTCATTACTTAGGTAATATTCTTAATCAAACAATAGCAATTCAATATGCAGACTCTAAGAACAAAAGATTTAGGACAATCTAATTTTTTTTAAAACTATAAATATAATGATGATCCAACTCATAAGAGTTCATGATTTTTTAAACTCAGCTTGCCAGGCAGACAGCGGCAAGTCTAGCAGCAGATAGCTGCAATAAAACCTCTCTGTTAGACTGTAAGTGAAAAATTATTTTTGCTTGTGCGTCTGCTCACTTGGCTGGAGTTAACTACATTAAATATGAACCTCAAGTCACTTATTGTTTGATCAAGATGGAACAGATAAAGAAATTTATGTCCTAAAACATCAACTTAACAGAGTTGAGATAACTGAGTTTAAATGTATAACAATTATATTATGACAGTTAATGATTATGTTTACCTTGGAAACAAGGTAATATAACTGGCTGGAGGCTGGGGCAAGATATGTAATTTTAGGTAGTTTTTCCTAAGGGGACCAAATATTCTTTCTATGACACTATTCATGATGTCGATAATTAAAGTGTTTTAAGTGTCTTAAAGCATTGTCAACTTACCAAGTAAAAAGATGTAAAAATTTCAGGTAATTCAAATGACAATAGGTCAGTATCTAATGGTAATAAGTCAAGGGGAAATTCGTCAATGCTGATGAGTCCCATAACGCCTTCACTTTCTAATATAGATTCACATATGAAGAGCTGCAAAGAAATATTTAATAATTTAATAATACAACTGGATTTTTATGAGAATATGTAAATGTTTAGTTCTTAAACATTTGAGATAATGAAAATTGTACTATATATATATTTACCTTCCGAGGAACAAGCACAATTTTATAATTTCTCTTCTCCCCTCGGCCTATTTCACAATTAATTTGATCGGCAATGTACTTCATGGTCACTAATCTTGGGCGAACAAGGTAGATTCGACTAAAATATTTTTAGTGAAGCATATAATTAAAATGCATACAACACAATATTTTATTTTAAAAGGAATATTTAGTATATCATCTAAAAAGAAAAATAGGCTCATTTAATATACTTCTTGCAGTACAAATCAAACAGTTACTTACGCATTTTATACAAAAGTAAAAGCTATAATAATTTGACTATTAACAAGAAGATGATTTGGGGTTTTCTCATTATTTTAACACAAAAGTGATGGTAAATATGTAGCATTTAAATAAAATTACTGTTCACGTCCTGGTAAGCTCTTGTTTTCAGGATCAAGCTTGTATATTTTATCAACACCATGTTCCTATAGTTAAAATGAAGCAAAAGTCATGATTCATATTACCTTGAGAAAATAATTTTTTTTGTAAATAAGGATGTCAAGCTACATACATTTTTTAATGTAATTTTAAAAAAAACAAAAAAACAAAATCAACAAAGAATGAATTTAAAAATTTAAGAAAATAATTTTAAAATCAGTCGAAATTTGCTAGAAAGAGGGTAAAGAGATATAAAGTCCGAAAATATTTAAATTGATTTCACACATCGTTATTTACATAATTACTACTATCTGACAAACCTAAACTGGCACCTGTAATACAAGAACTTCCTATCAACAAAAGTTATTTGACAATATGATTCCACAAAAAGTGATTCACTGTGAAATCATGTTATCCTACAGCAGAAATCTTTTATGTCCTTAAAATGTAATTATATTTTAAAATCCCACTCCATGTTTTGTTTCATAGATAAATGTTAGTAAACCCCCCAAAATAATTACCCTCAACATGTACCTTTGAATAATCTTTTTTAAACAGCACAGGTTTTCGGGAATTTTATTTGAGTTATTTTGAGACTATTGTAGTGTCAATGAATAAATTCATTTAAGTAATATTTATATTATAGTTATCAAATTTGAAATTAAATCTATAGTTAAAATATGATACCTTCAAAAACGTTACTCCTGCAACTCTGTCAAGTGGCTTAGTCAAGTCAGGATCAATAACTAGATCTTTTGCTTCATGAATCTGTTGAAAATTTTGAGTTGCATTGGTCAAAAAGTGAAAAGATATGTTGTTTTTATTTGAAAAGTTTTGAAAAGTTAATAGATTTTAAATATTCTTGAGAAAGAAAAAAACTCACATTTAAAAGAATATGAGCCAGTTGTTTTTTCAGTAGGTTGTTAAGTTCTTGTAAATCCATTTTTCTGTAATTTCGAAGAAAGAATATCAAATCAAATGTAAACTATGTATATAACCATAAGAAGGTCTTAGCCGATTTGTCAATGATATTGAAATTTTTAAAAACCCACAAAACTATAAAACTAATGGGTCAAAATCAACGACTTTTAAAAGTTTTAAGGTTTATTGATACTAATATAATAATAATTAATAACCCCTTTTCAGACCATGACGGTCTATGGGGCAAGTGAAGTAGTGTTCACAAGTTTCATTGAGCCACTACTAACAAGCAAAGGATTGCATGGCTAGTATATTGATACAAATGGAAACAAAATTTAGACTGCAAGAGGCCTTTATAAAGTTACTTTCTAAGAAGGATTCTCTTAGTCTTAGAAAGGCCCATGCCAGTGGCGTAGCGAGGGGGGCAGGGGGGGCGAATGCCCCCGGGCGCCACGTTAGGGGGGCGCCAAAATGAGTATAAAACTCATTATTTAATTTCATTTTAATGTAAACTAATGTATCCCAAATACGTTTGCAAGATTGAATATTGGAGCTCCGAACATATCTTTATTACAAAACAGTTGTTAAACATCACTTAGGCGCCCCCATTGAGCGTTAAGGGGCGCCATTCTACTCATAAATAAATGACACATCCTAATGTAGGATTGCTAATGTGTTTTTTTTTTAAATTTAAAAAACTGTGAGTTGATGGTAGTGAGCAGTAAGAGACCAATACGATTCTTTTAATAGAGCTACCAGAGACGACACTAAAAGCAACCAAAATTACCAAGACAAGAAAAAGGAGTGGCTTAAAGCAGTGGTTCTCACCCTGTGGTCCACGGACCACTAGTAGTCCGCGAAGATTTGCCAGGTGGTCCGTGAGAGAAGCATGAAATTTACGCACTGTAGGATTAATCGAGATAGACTAGCAAGTAAAATAATTAACGCAGACTTAAATATATTTCTGATCTGGCCATAATGGTTTTTAATTTTATCAAGCTCGTCAATTAAATTCTCGTCTCTTTGATTTCTTATGCTCGAATATGAATCTTGAACGTTAACAGTTACTAATGTATACTGAAGTTCGCTGGTTATCTGACTGTTTTAATTACGCGATGACGTAAGAGATTTTCATGTAGAAATAACTCAAAGCTTGTTGATAGTTTGAACCATGGCTAATGGGTTGCTGTTCTGGCTTACTTGGCTGAAATTTTTGAAAAGCTCAATAAACTTAATTCCACTCGGCAAGGAAAGCAGATACATTATATGACTCTCAGTGACAGAATGTCTGCTTTTACGAAAAAGCTTGATATTTGAAAAAAAAAATTATTTCAAGGTAACTTTGAGATGTTTGATAAATTGTACGAAATCACC
>MUZC01004410.1:21668-36069 GCA_002072015.1 Radix auricularia | reverse complement strand
AAACATTTCTGGAACATCATACTTGATAAAATTGATAGTGTCCAGAAACGGTTCCAGAACCTACTGTGAGTTTCAAGGAAGCTTAATCTGATTTTGAATCGCTTGAGCAAGAAATTGTCAACATTCGTGTTAATTTGAGCCATGTTGTGGTAGACAATGGGAAAGAAGATGCACAACTTGGAGAATCGAGTTTGACAGAAGATTAGACGACATCGGAGGATGCCTTGGAGAATTAAAAAGAGATGCAGAACTTTCTCCATAAGAAGAAATTGCACTTGCTATGAACAGCGAAATTGATAAACTCCAACAGGAGATATCAATACATATTTTACGCCTTAAACAACCTAAACAACAAATTTGGATTTTTACTAGACGTCAAATCTCTTCTTGCTGAAACAAAAGTCGATACGCTTCGTTATAATTGCTTAGATTTTGCTAATTTCTACGAATTGTGTACAGAAATCAAAGACTAAAAAATGATGCTCAGTACCCGTACTGAAGTTCTACCGGAAACTACTTTGGATCTTCTCGATTTTATTGTTTCATATGGAGATGACGTATTTCCGAATCTGCGCATTTCACTTCAAATACTTCTAAAAATTGCTGTTTCAACTAAAAGCTGTGAGCGGTCCTTCAGCAAAGTAAACCTTATTTTGTCTTAATTACGTGCTTCAATGGATCAAGATCGTCTGGATGATCTTGCACTCCTTAGCATCGAAAGAGAACACTTGAGAATATCAATTTTAACAGCGAGATTGATGACATTCAAATCAAGGAAGATCCATTTATTTTAGATTATGTCTATTCGAGTCATGTATAATTAGTAGAGTATTTTTTTTTCAAAATAAATTGTTTATAATCGTATAGAGAATTATTAGTCTGTATTGTATTTCATTAAAATATCATTTGCTTCAAAAAATGAACCACATAAACCGTAAAATTTCAAATTTTTCTTGGAGAATGTTTCGGTCCGTCAAGGGGCGCAGAATTTGTGTCTTGCCCCCGGGCGCACATGACCCTAGCTACGCCACTGGCCCATGCAAAAGGAGAAGCAAAAAGAACTCACATAGAGCACCAAGATTTTACAGTGGTGCACATATCTCTTCAGACATTCACATAAACTTTAAATGGTGTAAAAAAAAACAACAACAAAACTCATCCACAAAACAAAGACAAGAGCCAAAAAAATTGAATTTACACAGGTTAGATTTATTGAAAAAGAGCATTTTTAGATTTTCTTCAGGGCACCACTTTTTTGGTACATCAGATGGTTATTCATTTTCAATTAACTTATTACATACTTCAATATAAGCTGGAAAAGGGCTTTAAAGGCTCTTTTTTTACCCTAAAGTTGCTGATCTTCAGATTTCACCTTAGAAACCCTAAAAATTTTGTTTGCCCGACTGAAGGTTGTAATAGTAACATAAATTATGAATTTTGAAACTATGAAATTATGAAGTTTGAAATTGAATTGATAATTGTTGGTAGTCCGCTCGACTGGCATACCGATAGTCACGAGTTCAAATCCACACGAAGGCCAGGATTTGTTCCCGGGGCCTGAGGAGTCCCCGAGTCACCCAGCTCTGAATGGGTACCTAACTAGACAATAGTTAGGCTGCTGGGTAAATGTAAGTAAATGTTTTTGTACTGATGAAGGCATGAGCCGAAACGTTTAATATTCTTTTTATTAGTTAATAAATAAAGCTTCAATTTATTGTTTTCTTACACAAATAGTTTGTGTAACTTGTTTATTATTAAAAACTTTATGCAGTCTCATTCTGTATGATATATTAATCTGCTGGGTAATGCGTGGAACCCTTATAGCCGTGGCCTGTGACCGCTGCATCACTTGCCAACAGATCATCTGTCATGGTCTGTGGACGCAATTATCTTCTGCATTGAAGGAACGTCTGTATATCTAAGAAGATAAGATGATGGTTGTCTTCTGATGCTCAAAACAATATAACACAGTTCAGTATGGCACTCATTACACCTGCTTTACATCCCCTTCCTCTCACAGGATTTGGAATTTAATCAATGTTGTCAAAAAAGGATGTATATTTAATTTTTTTTTTAAAGGTTTCAGACACATTTAGTGTTAATTAGCCAAACAGAACCTTAAACTATGAAAAACTAGAGCTGTTATTGATTAATTTAAATTTAATCGTTAATTTTCGAAAAATTACCTATTAATTATTCGATAATTTTGATTAAAGCTAAAAATAAAGATGTATGACGACATTAACCTGAAAATTTCAAAAAGAGTAACAAAAACGGGAAATTGACATTTTTTGTTTTATTGAGTATTTTTTCAGTCTTAAAGACATTTAAAAAATAACAATATTTCAAACTAATTTTTGTTTTTTAAAAGCAACAAAGAAAAATGAAATAAAAGTTATGCATGCAATGAAAAAAACTGCATATTAACAAGGGAAAATATCACTAAGTCTCATTTCTCAAGTGTTATTTCAAGGCATGTTACTTAAAGGTCCAATGAGTTGTAAAAAAATTATTTTTGAAAACTTATTATGGTACAATTACAATTATTTTTTTTTAAATATTTTTTTAAAAAGAATCAGTATTTGCAATTAACATATTACAACGAGTTTCACTTTAACTTAATATTTAACTATAAAAAAATCAGTATAAATCTTTAAAATACAGTGAGCAAAAAAAATAAGTTAAATTACGCATTAAAGTTTAGGCACTAGGATGAAAATCTCAAATTAATTTTAAAAATATGAAAGTATTACAACTGTATAGAAATTTTTTGATGATATAAAAAACATAAAGATCACCTTATTATCCAAAGTTTTTTAAAAGTTATGATTTTTTTTCTAAGACCTGATAATCACTTTTTTCATGATGTTTTTTTCCTTCACATTTTGTGCTGTTTTAGGGCATTTTTTAAAATGCCCATGACTTAAGTATTTAATTTTTAAAAATATAATATTGTTAGGAGATATAATTAAATATAAGTAGTTCATTATAATGTCAATGAATTTAAATTTTGTTATTATTAATAAGTAAAAACAATGTTTGTGTTATATCCCTTTCTTTACCAAAATAGCTTATTTTTTTGCTCCTGCCTGGGAAAAGTTGACACCTTGAGTTGGCAACACTGATTTAGGATTTGAATTTTAAAAACTTAATTTTTAAAAATTTAAAACTTGACATAATTGTTATTGAAAGGGGTATGAGTGAGCCTGAAAAGATGCTACAAATCAATGAACGTATTAGTACTACATACATTGTTTTGTGGCATCTTTTCAGGCTCAGTGTTCGCAAAAAGTCTTCATCAGTGAACAAAAACAGTAACAAATAGAAGTAGTGAAGAGTGTTTGGTGTGAGACATTAACATGTCAGCGAGAACTACACATTCTTCATCTTATGTAGTGTAAGGGTCACATAATCCTGAAATTGAATAAGCTTATATAATGCCAAGTACTATACGTACAGTGCTATAACAAATTCAGTTGTTACAATCAATGACTTAAAAAAAGAGAAAAAATTATTTAAAAAAGATAAAACATGAGAGAGCTGAGAGAGTGAGAGAGAGAGAGAGAGAGAGTTCAGAGAGAGGGAGGGAGAGAGAGACAGTGTTGAGTGTAAACAACCAAAATGGCATACGACTGAGACTAAGCGTCTTCCTCGCCCTACAACCACAACAAAGAATATCCTTTCCGCTGTGCGCCCGAAATATAAAAGCAGTTAATGACATAAAAATTATTTTTTGAACGAGAAAACAATTTGTTACCCCATGAAAAAAAAAAGTTTAAAGAAAAAACACGAAAAAGACCAAATAACACGTAATATTATTTAAAAATTTTTTTTATAGGGGTGTGTTCGTAACCACGAAACAATGTAAGTTGCGACTGTTGTACCTGAGGACTCTTTACTCCTTGTACTGATATTCTTTAAATTTTTAAACAATTAATACATACAGTCATATGTAAGATGTCTAGGCTATACTTACACTTACACTTACACAAGACAAGTCTTATGGCAAAATAAAAAAATTATTACTTTGCTTTACTTTAACTGTAGACTGTAGTGTAGACAGAGTTTCAGTTTTGAGCTGTAATTGTAATTGAAATTGTGTTAGTAAGTAAGTGTAGAAACTGTCTGTAGAGTATGAGCAGGCCTAAAGCCTAAATACTGTACTAACTGTACTGTAAATTTGTAAACTTAAAACTTCAACTTACACACATCAAATTAAATCAACAAATCCAGTTGTGGCTGAGTTGTGGTATTGTAGTTGTAGTGTGGTAGGCCTAAGCCTAATTCCTTATTTGAAGAATTTCAGGCTACCGAATTTCATTGTTGAAGTCATTTTCATTTATAAACTTTATTAATTTAATTTTTGAATTCACTTTACTTTTTTTACCCTTTCGCCACTTTGATTACGATTACTTTACTAGTTTTACTCTTTTACTTTTACTATGACAGTAGTAGTAGTCTGTAGTAAAGTTAAAGTAAAGTAGTATGAGTTTGAGTTAGTAACTTAAGTTAGTTATATGACAGTACTCAGTACTGAGTCAGTACTGTGACAGTGACAGGCTATTTTACTATTTTAATTTTGAAAGGAAAATTTGTTTTCAGATAGATTATTATTATTCACAGCAATAGAAGCTAGGGTAAAAGCTAGCAAAGCTTTTTAGAATTAAGTATGTTTGAAAAAAAAGAGGAAATTGAAATGATAATATTACTAGTACTAGTGTAAGTAACAGTACTAATAGTAATAGATAGGCACTAAACCAGCAGGAGGAGGTCCTTTGTTTACTTCCGTTGTGCTTCTTTCCCTTTGTTTTGAGATGAAGTTAAATTTCAACGAAGCTATCCTGACGTAGATTTTTAAAAATATGTCATAAAACTCCTCAAACGTTAAATAAAGACACTTTAAAGTATTTGTTTATTTAAAATTGTAAAAAAAAAATTGGCCTATTAAAAGTAAATGATTTTGAAAAAAAACTTAATGAAGAATTTTTTTTAAAGCCCAAAGGATTATTTTTTGCGGTAGGGAATTAGCAAAATAAACTCAAATAGTTTACAGGGCAGTGCGCATCAAGGAATTCAATAAAAATGAAATGAGTGTTTTAAACTTGGATAAATATTGTTTTTTTTTTTTTTAATTTTAAAATCTTCTCACAGTTATTTTTAAAAATTCAAGTCATATATAGTTCTTAAAGAGATTCTCCTTATTGCTTCAACTCCTTTATTGCATTCCAAATGACATGACAGCACTTCCTCCTACGCGGAGGTGTTTGGCTTAAGCAAGGAAGCAAAGGAAACCTAAGTAACGTTAGAGAAGTTCATCATTAAAGCTCTCTTCTGCCTTTGACTTTTTTTCACGTTAGAGAAGAGTTTTTCCACATACCCGATTTCGTTGGTACTCACAGAAATCCACGTGATACGATTAAACTGAAAATGTCAAGGGGGATTGGCGCAGTTCACGCATGCCGCATAGTTTGTTACAATGCACATTCAGAAAAACATGTTTGCGTTGAACGGCTTTCTCCCTCACCACAAAACTGGCTTCAACAGAAACATCTCTCTCTTTGTTTGCTTTCTTACAAAATAAAACTTGTTGCCTCTATTTAGCTTAAAATGTTTCTAAATTTGCCGATCCGGAACCCCTCAACCATTATATCTCTATTGTAAATACTGTTGAATAAAGACGTCTGATCACTGATGTTGTACTTCTTTTGCACAGTCACAGTGGATTGCACTGTCTGCTCAACAAAGATTTATTGTTTCATACTTCTCGTGATATTGATTGTGCACATTGTCAAACTTTCACTTCACGGAAGAATTAAGATTTTGTAAAATACACGAATTCACAAAAAATGTATTTGGGACCGTCCATAAATGACATCACCCACCTAAAAGGAGAGAGGGGCACACTTTTCTGACGATGCGTGACGAGAGGGAGGTAGGGGCAGGGGGTTGAAGAAATGTGACGTCACATCAAAAAGGTGACTTTAATTAAACTTTCACTGAAATATTTGGTCACTTACAATTTATTTAATGACTTTTTTTTTTAAAACAGTCCTTCTCAAAGTGACGGTCTTTAGGCCGTTTGGCGAAAGTTATCAAGACATGGAAATGAAATCTAATTATAATCCTTAAGTTTGAGAACCTTTTTTTTTTTTTTTTTTTTTTTTTTTGGGGGGGGGGGGGTGCAAAGTTTTGTGATGTATTATTGGAGGAGCGGGTCTAACTTTTTGTGACGACGCATGACGGAGGGCGGGGGAAGGGGGCCAAAATTGCGTGACTTTATTTATGGACGGCTTCTTTGCACTGTGTGTTACAATATGCCATGTGACGCCGTGTGTTTCATTTCGTTTAACTTTAACATCTTGTCTACACTTAGAAAAACAGTAAAGTTTCGAGTATCTAAACTTAATGCACTTGTTTGTTTTTTTCAATTGATAAAACAATTGGATATCAATTTTAAATATTTATTTAAAAAACAGTTCAGTATAGAAAAATGCATATTTCAAAATTTTGAGGCTAATGACCTCATTATCTTCGTCTTCTTCTGCGGTCTCAAAGTCTTTTTTTTAAATCATATATATAGATCACAAGTCCAATATCCGTGATGTATTGCGCTGTGGCTGTCAATTGGCTCAGTCCACCATACAGTTCCTGACTCCACAAGAAGAGGAGGAAGAACCACCAGCTCGCTTGGGTGGGTTCCTTCGAGGCGGAGAGCCCGCACCCTACCTGCGCGGCGGGATTCCACAGGCAGGACGCCACATCTGTATTCCTCCATCATTTTTGAGTACTTGCGTGCCACAAGTTTTGCGCCATTTGGCCCAAGGTCTCCGACTTCAGCCTGTTGTTTTTCTGGATGTACTTCCCTAGCTTTTGGTCAGCCAAGACCATCTGCAAGGCAGCAGTTTTTTTCCAGAGTTTTCTCTCCTAGGTGAATTTCTATCCCTAGCTAACGGTCTCATCTGACCGGGTTTAGTGTTTGAGCGCGCATGTTCGCTTTTTTTGCCGTCATTTCCTTGGGTTTATGAGATATTTTTTTAAAGAGTATCCTTACCACGGGATACCCCACCTCACCCTCCATGATAGCAAACCAGTTGATCCGCGGCCGCTTATTTAATATTCACGGCTAACCTTTATATCTAAAGGTCTTTCCTCTATCCGCCACCCGAGGACGCGCTTAGTAGGAGATGATGGCTCCCCCAAGACCTCATTATCAAATAGCACTTTGCGAGTGAGAACATATGTTTTGTGTCTAATCAGAGATACTCCCAGATGGCTGGTAAAGGAGTTTAGAAGCAAAGAAAATAAAAGAATCCACAGTAGTCCTTGTGGGTTTTCTTATTTAAAAAGTTAATTCTATTTTTTTTAAAAAGTTATTCTATTTTAAAAAAATAATAGGTTACTTCATAATTCACAACAAAAACGATTTTATTAATGTGGATACGAGAATAAGTTAAAGCTAGTGCCCTAATTAATACTTAAATATCATCTTGCATACCACAAATTCAAGGCTATCACCCCCCTTAAGTAAATTTTAATGATCATCTTTGAAGACAGGCCTGTTATTAACACATAACATATCTACTTTATATCTACATATATACAATTTTTTTGCCAATGCATACACTGTTTAAATAAGATTTTTTAATTTTTTTTTACTCATCATGCACTTTTTAAGACACAGCCTCAAAACGTATAGTCAGATTGAAGCATGAGACCCTATCCTAACTGAAAATCAACAACTAAAGCAATGAAGTAGTCAAGTTTTACAAAATAATGCTTTTAATTCATTGGTGAAGGTGAATATAAAGATTTTCATTATAAGTAATATTAACAGAATTAACCCAGATTTAATCAGTCACCCATTAACCTTACATTCAAACTTGAAAAAATAAAATAAAGACAATGTGAAAAGCAATAAATAGTAATTTAAAAAAAAAAAGCATTCCAAAATAAAAGAAAATAATAATCAGAATAAGGTTACAAAAAGTCCTGTTATATCACTTGACATATTATTTTTAAATTAATATAATCACATAATTAAAAATATTCATTGAAAGTTACAATTGAACTACTAGTATATTTTTTAAAAAAACTAGTCTTAAATATTTTTGGAAATTTGCTGCAGTCACTAAAGTATATTAAGCTTACTTGCAAAAAAACAGTAGTATATTAGCTTAATATTTAAAATCATAGGAGATTAGCTCTATCTTTAGATGTATTTCCTCTATCATAATAAATAAAACATGCAATATAACATTGTGATACACATAAAAAAAAGAAGTTTTTTAAATAAGCCCATGGTGAAACCAGTCTTCCATTACTGAGAGTGAGAGTGCTTGAATGTTCTAAATATACATTATAATTAATATAACTATCACTCAACAATAATAAATAGGCATTTAAAACAAATAAAAAGGTTTGTACAGCATGAAAAATACAAATATAAAAACTAAATATATTGTCATTTCAAGAGCATTTATCTTTTAAGGGGGGCCTTAGCTGAAGAAATATAATAAAAAAATTATAAAAATGTATAAAAAATTAATGTATTATCAGAATTAAATTAGTTTTAAATCTTGAATATTAATTACACCAGTCAATTTTCAGGGGCAAAAAAATATGTAATTGTGCATAAATGCTGAACAAATGGTTATTACAAAAAAAAAATATTAAGCTAAATCTTTGCATATAGTTGTACCTCTAAAATAATAATTATAAAGTGGACAAACTGATTTCACAAATCTAATCCTTCAGATTTGAACTAAATTTATCTTGTTCACAAGAGTTTCCAAATTTTTCAAGATTATTGGACAGATGCTAAAATTTCAAAATTTCACCTGGCAACGGTAGTAGACTTTAAAATTGTATTTTCTTTTAATTCCAGCATAACTACTCATGTTGTGTGGACTAGCAAGGTAAGACTTGGTGACGGGTACTATTTTGTTTGTCCACTGTTAGAGGAACGCCTTCTTTGGTGTCTACAAGTTTTAAGTTTCTGGAAACAGATCTCTTCACTGAATATAATCTGATCCATTGTTACAGTTACAGGGTTCAGAGTGAACCCATACAATAGTAAGTTTTCATACCTTTATAAGAATCACTTTAAGAAGTACTGAAAAATTCATACAACAGCCCTGAGTTTTTTTTAAATAATTATTTTATTCCCATGTTTCAAGGGGCATATTCACAAAACATCTGTATACAAAAATGTAATTATAAATGATATAGTAATGCAAATAAAAAACTAAAAGTCAAATGTAGAAAAATCATACCAGTTAAAATTGCTGTAACTAGCCAATGTACAGGTTGACACATGAATTGCACATTAGCTATGAAGCAGTGGTTAACACATGAAACTTTACAGAAAAAAGAGAAAGCTCCCGGCCTGTTACTGGTTAAAGCACCAAACAATATACAATTATCACAAGACAACATCAGGAACAGAAACTCATGACTCCTTATTCCAATACAGTTGCCAAAATTAAAAGGCTGTTAAAAAATTATTAAAATAATGGTTTGAACTATCAAATTATTTCTTCTAGCAAGCTCGCATGTTAAATTAGATTGCCTTCATTTGTCCAAATTTGACAAATCTTAATATATAATATGATGGTATTTATAATGATACAATTGTCAATTAGTCAAAAACTAAAACAAAAAAGAAAGAAAATGGGAGCTGGCTCACTCCATATGAAAATGTGTAATAACTACAAATTCTTCAAGATTGTGATTACTCCTTATTCAATTTCTAAATTAAGCAATCAGTTTTTAAACAATATCAAAATTTAAAAAATAAATTATTTTTTTTTAAAAAAAAGGGAAACATTTTTCTGTGTCATAAAAATAGACACAATTGTTTGTTTCATTGCTGATTTTAAGATCTTTTTAGTTTTTCATTTGCTGGAAATAGTTAACATCTTTTATAATAACTAAAGCAGATTATTGATTTCAAAGTAGTTGACCATAATCATGGGTTTGAAAACTTTCCTCCTTTTTTCCCCCTACTTATGTACCCAAATGTATAATAGATATTTATTGAAAGTCATTTTTGTAAAAACTTACAATTTATGCAATAGATGAAAAATGCAACAAACTTCAAAATATTCCTTATGAAAACTTGGAAACAAAGTAAGATCTTAGGTAATTAAGTTTAAAAGAAAACTGCTATGTAGCTTATAACATTTTTGAAAATACAATTGACTTGGTTAATTAAAAAAAAAAATTAAACTGAATCAAACTGGCATTACAGTCTGCATTAGATGATAAACAATGTCAATAAGGTAAGTATGATTAGTACTTCAAAAAAAAAAAAAATTTTAAATGCTTATTGTCTTATCTATACAGGCGCTTCTTCTATACAGGCGCTTCTTCTATACAGAAGATTATTGCGTCCACAGACCATACCGGCCTGTTAGTAAGTGATGCAGTGTACACAGGCCACGGCCATGAGGTTTCCACACATTACCCAGCCACCTTTGGCTAGTGTTAGGTAACCATTCACAGCTGGGTAAACTCAGGGAAGCCCTTGGCTCCGGGAACCAATCCCTGCCATGGATTCAAGCCCGTGACCATCGGTACGGCAGCTGAGCACGCATGCCACTCGACCATTAGGCCCCTTATTGTAATAGTTACGGCTACTGTAAACATTGACAAGAAAAAGTTTGATTGCAAATTTATCATTTCTACAATAAAAAGTAGAACATTTTTAGGAATTAATTTTGTGTCATTATATTTTAATTGATATGTATTTTGACAGGAGAGTTTTTAGGCTTTTAAAAAATCATGACTTTTTAAAAAGTCAACAAAAGTTAACAGTAAGTCAGAGGAATATTTCCATTGATTTTTATATATTTCTCAAAAAGCAATTCTATATTAAATTTGAAATAGGAAATTAGATTAGCTATGTTTTTATTCCCTGGTATTTGAAAGCTCAGTCGAATAAGATACTCTGGACTGTAAGTTATGAAAGAGTGCACAATTTTAGGGAGCTGATCTCAACAACTTGCATAACAAGACAATAAAATATGAATCAAGATTACTGAATAAATTTGTATAAACAAATATGATCTATAAAGGCAAGATAATAGGCTTCTTCTGGAAAAAAATTTAATAGTTGAAAATGCTTTCTGCCAAATTTTTAGAAAGTTACTTACAAATAGTTTTTAGAAATACACATTTTGGTGTAAATATGATAAGTTCAACATTCCTATTAGCCACCAAATTTTAATTGCATGAATGGAGCCAGATGTAAGAATTGTAAATAAATAAAAGCAATAAACTTATGAAAATTAAATTTTAATATTTAAATTAGCTATTTTCATTTTAAGATCTATTATACATTATTAATGAGCATGTTGAAAACAATCACAATTATTTATGTTATATATTTAATTTTACAGTATACACCATATTTGCATTAATGAAATTAAAATCAAACATTTTCCATTTACAGCTTAAAAACAAGTTATCAACTATTTGAATTATTATTTGCTTTGTCAATATGTGCCATCAGTTTTTAGATGACATAAAGAAACAGCTGTTAAGACTTGAAACTGCTGATAAGGTCACATAAGCCCAAATATGGAATGATTTCGGCAGTGTAAGTTAGCAGACTCATTGCACTTCAGGATGAAGAGGGAAGCCATTTCTAAAACAGAAAAATATCTGTTAAAAAGCAGTCATATTGCATTTGCTTGTGTTAATATATTTTACCTTTTACATTTTTTGCAATATCTCTAGGTATTATACATAAAAGTTTTTAAAAAATTATTAGAGCATGAAGATTTATCAGACCAGACTGAAGGTTTTAAAATTATTCTTGTTTTAAAAGTGTCTCATTGATTTTTAAAGCATTACTTTGAGGTGTAAGTTTTTTTCCTAAAGAATCATGTTTTATAATTTTTATTTACTTGACAGAACATACCTTGCATAGACTTATAAATAAACATAAACATAAAGGGAATACGACAGGCTCAAGCAAATTCATATATCAAAATAAGTTTATGATATTAAAAAAAAAAAAGACAGCCATTATTTTTAAAAATATTATATCATGCGAATTCCAGAGACTTAGTAGCAAATTGTTTTTTCCTCTACAAACTTATTGTGTGTCAAAAATTTTGGTATCAGTTCCTGAATGAGTAAATTGTTTTTTCCTCTACAAACTTATTGTGTGTCACTACTTCCTGAATGAGAAATAATCTTTGGCATACTTATATATTCATGATTAATGTCTGCAATTTTTTAATGCAGAAGTTATAAAAAAAAATGGGTTAGAACACAACTTTGGCAGGATAGTAAATTTTAAGAGTATTTAAATTTTGATATGAGTTCCTGAATGAGAAATAATCTTTGGCATACTTATATATTCATGATTAATGTCTGCAATTTTTTAATGCAGAAGTTATAAAAAAAAAATGGGTTAGAACACAACTTTGGCAGGATAGTAAATTTTAAGAGTATTTAATTTAACAATTTTTAGTACACAGTACAGGTCCCCCCAAAAAAAACCATTTGACTAAAAAAAACATACCACTACTATCAACCTCTAAATGCACATACCACAAATTAATTGGAATTTATTAAGACTTTTTTTTTCAAACATTCAAAAAAAAATAATTAAAAAAAAAAAAAATTCCCTTGTGAGTGAATTTTAAGTAAGGGAAGGGATGACAGAAATTTAAAAAAAATAATGATAGTGAAGGGAAGACATGAAAATTTTGTTTTAAAAATTGAAAAAGTACCCATGATTCCTGCAGACTGGATTCAAATCTGTTGAAAATCATAAAATCAAATAAAGGTCCCACTGAACAAAGCAATGGCAAAAAAATAGGGCATAAACAACTTAAGTGAGAGGCAGGCATCCACCTCAAGATAAACACAAATCAAAAGGGAAATTGAAGTCAAATTCTCATGATCAATGTAACAGAAGTACAAAAATTAATAAAAGGCTAGCAAAAATGTACTATCCAGTTTTGTTAAAAATTTATAACTTGGTGAGATCTCACTTATGAAACCATTATATGAGCAAGTGCGGGAAAGTTTTATAGGTAACTCTGTACCTCTAATGTAAAGAAAAAAATTAACAGAGATAGATTAAAACTGAAATTAGGTAAAAAGGAAACATTCTTAATGTAACCATAACAACTCAGCGCCAAATTATTTCCTACCAGTTTAGAATCAGCCTTTGACAAAACATTTTTTGTCTGTTCCTCAGAAAATCTAACAACTGTGGCTATAACTTTGGTCAAGGTCTGAAATATAAAGTTTTAAATATACGTGACATATTTACGATAGATAAATAATAAAGTAAATTTAACAATACAAATGCAAACAGCAGTACTGTTGCCTTACTAGAAAGAATTATAGTCAAGAATGCTCCATGGCAGTAAAATATATTGATAATCTAAATTAAATTAAGAAATAAAATTGGGAAAGCACTATGATTCTAATGTTCATAAAAAAAATTTCAGTCCCAGTGAAATATTTTATTCCTAACAATTAAAGTGACTCAACATTTTTTATATTTATTAAGACGATCTATTCATTTAAGTAATGCATACATTATATGTACGGAGTAAAAATATAAATTTTAACTTACTTTTGTCTCTTTACCCATCATGTATTCATAAAGAATGTTCTTGAGATACTGAAATATTTTTTTAAAAATTCATTACAAATCATAATTTTTTATTGGAAAACAATATCATAACTGGGTCATTGATAACATGACTCAATTAAACTAAGTAAAAATTTTATAAACCATAATGACTAAAGTTTAAAAGATAGATCAATGAATCACATTACTTCAAATTCTGTTGGCTCTCTAAATAATGCTGACTCATCATGGTTCATGTAAGAGCTATCAAGGCTGAGTGGAGGGTCATCATCATCGGTGATGCCCTTAGACACTCTTTCCATTTTCTCTAACTTTAAAAAAAAATAATATAGATTTATATATAAATATATTTACATAAATTTAGTAGGAAAAAGTCTTTTACAAAATGACATGATATAAAATATGACAAAGCAGTCTTTTATACTACATTTCCATATAATTTATTGAACACATAAGTTTAACTGCACTAATCTATTGTGAAACTCCGCCGTAGCCGGTCCCAAGCCCGGGTGAGAGAGGAGGAGGGTTGTGCGAAGGGCTAGCAACCCTTCCCGTAAAAAAAGCCTTGCTACAAAAACACGAGCAAAGATAAAAAAAGGAAACTCGGACCTTGGAGATGATGGATCTCTTAACAGAGAACTAATGAAGCTGGGTGGCCAAAGCCAGTCGGAAACCACCCGGCAGACTACCATCCTCTCCACTAGGACCACCACCAGCTTAGGAACTTGGAACGTAAGGACCATGTTCGAAGCTGGAAAAACTGCCCAAGTTGCTGCCGAAATG
>MUZC01004410.1:0-19209 GCA_002072015.1 Radix auricularia | reverse complement strand
CACTTAACATTTTCTCTTTTTCCTCTTCCATGCTCTGTTCTGCTTGCCTCTTGGAACCCCCAGGGCAAGAGAAAAAGAGGTCGACCCAAAATGACATGGAGAAGGGAACTGGAGACAGACTCCAAAAAGAGTGGGCACAGCTGGGGACAGCTAGAGAGATTGGCACAGGACCGGGATGCCTGGAGAGTCTTTGTTCGTGGCCTATGCCCCAGATGGGACGACAGGCAGTGATGATGATGATGATGAATCTATTGTGATGAAACCAAAACAACTTTTTTGTGCTCATGGGGTTTTCAGGTATCAGTATTACCTTCTTCAGTAGTTCTCGCTCTTTAATCTTGTGCTGGCTTAACTCACCATTTAAATGTGACACCTGTGCCTAGGATGCATAATCAAAGAATTATTATAAAAAAATTAATAAATATTTTAAATAAAGATATTTCTTTAAATATAACAATATATGGTATTTAATTATGTTACAAACTGTAGTTATTATTCCATTTTACATTAACTTAGGGGCTATCCATGAAGAACATAAACATGTAGTTGCCCTTCTGACAATTGAATTTTTTAAATACCCCTCTCCTAATTTAAACAAAGAGTAAATAATGTGTCAAGCAGACTGACTTCTCTAATATGTCACACCTCCTTATGCCATATTGCCCTCTGGAGCTAAGAGCGCTCTTACCCTGGGCATAAAATTATATTTAGATTGCAATTAAAGAATGAAACTACTAATTCACAATAAACTTTATAAAGGCAAAGGCTTCCAAAATCTATTTATACTGATGACCCATAATTCCCACTTACTAATTGGGTTGCTGTGGTTTTCTCACTAGGGATTTTGTGAAAAATAATCATGAGACATATTAAATTCTTGGTTCAAACAAAAACCCATTTGAGAAATTATGTTATATTTGAAAATGGGGAGGCGGGCGGCTAGTGAAAATTTAAGGCTAGTGAGAAAAATATGTTTGAAATCACTGGCCTGGCCAAACAAAGTTTGTCACATACACCTTGACAGTGGAGTAAATATTACTGTAATACTACAGCTGATTGAATAGGCTCATTTTTTTTTTAATTCAAGGGTATATTATGAAAAAAATCCGCCAAAAAAGCATAGCATGATTTAAAGTTTTTGTTATTTCAAGGCAATAACAGAATTTTATAAAATGTGTAACCTGCAAGTCTATGTTATGTAGTTCCAAATCCTGCAATTCAATAGATAAATCTTGTTGTGACATATCTTTTGACAGCTGGACAGGGACTGCAACCAAGGGCTGCGGTAAACTCCCTTGACCCATCTCCACTCCACTGTATGCTTCTGCAAGCTCTAGTCTATATAAGAGTTTTTTATATTAAAGCAATAGATTTATAATTTCTTAAACCTTTAACTAAGGCGAACTCAGCCAATAGACTGGAAGATTAATTTAATCAGGAAAATTTTAATTTGAGTGTCATTATATCTCTTTAGCAAGTAGTTTTAACATTAATTAGTAATAATAACAAATTTTATTCTGTTTGAAACAACAAAAAAAAATTACTTGTGCTTTTGTTTTAGCTGCTCCAACTGCTGAGAGAGGTGGATGATCTGCTGTTGTAAATAAGCTGTTTCCCCTGATGTGCCTTTCTGAAAAGCTGTCAAAGCCGCATGGTTTTGTTGTACTATTTCCTAAAGTGAATAAATGTCATGGAAATTTATGTAAGTTAATATGGGTTGAGGAAATATTTCTTCATTAACAATGGGAATAGAATTTTCACCGTTGAATCATGACATGAAATAGCTAAAAATATAATACGACTACTAAATTTACATGAATAAAAAAAGTGGTTTTGCTTGAAGTAAATTGATCTATTAAGATAAACAAATGTGTTATAAATTTTCAGAAGTTATTTCTTTGCACAAAAACTGGATAAAGACAATGTGCTGAATTATAAAATCTTTCTACAAAGTCATGAAAATTTGTTTCTAATAAATTATTCAAGATAACCCCTTTTAAAATAATATTAAAAACCATCTCAATACAAAAGATAAAAATAAAAACATTAGGAAATGCATAATTGCAGTCATATTAGTCAATTCCTTTACATGAAATAGATTAAATTTTACAGCATTAATTTTAAAAAACAACTATTTGGTTAAGCAAATTTTTCAACGTAATTTTTTTCTAATGCTATATCATTTTTACAAAAAGTAGTCATTAAAATTATGAAAAAAATAGCCATAGTTTATGGCAGAAGCTTTAGAAGAAATTCCAACTTTAAAGTGTACATATACATGCAACAACAAACATTTTTCAGAAATGACAAGACATTTAATTATAGCTGAGATCAAGCAAAAAAATGGTGGTGTGAGCGCAGAGTCGGAATACCAATTTTATCAATTGAAGAGCAATAATTTCAAAATCCGAATTTTAAATTTAATAGTGATGTCTTCAAGATGTCTTCCCAGGATTTTCAAGCAAGCTAAGGTATTATTTTTGAATGTCATGTAAAAGTTGGCATATTTTGAAAATAAGATCAAACTGAAACCATCAATTTAAATTTGTAAACACTATAAAAAAAACATATACCTCAAACATTTCAGGTCTCTGTTCAACTTGCCAGTGCTGCATGCCCATCTAACATACGACAAGGGAAAAAAGACATTCAATAACACTGGTTGGAGACAACAATGTGGTAGATGAAATAAACAATGAGATGAAATTGCTATAAAGCAGTAACTCACAGAAGCAGCTTGAGGTGGTTTTTCAAATATAAATTCTTATATTGCCAACAAACTTTCTGACTTCATAAACTTGATACTTTATTTCTAAACAATGAGATTCTTTAAAGTTGTGTGCTGGCATGCCAGAAATCATAGAGAAATTTTTAATCAGAAATGTTAACGGATTTTTCAAAAATAAAAAAATTATAGTCTTTTTCCTTTTTGATAATCCCAAATTTGTTTTTTTTTTTAAAAAACATCATTAGTATCATTGATATGTGCTAGTTAAACCAAGAATAAATACCTTAAAAGATAATGCTACTAAAACATGAGTGACAAATATTGGTGGCAAATACTTGTTATGATAATCCAGGTGGAAACTGCTCACATTTACAATAGGAAAGTGCACAGCAAGCTTGTTGCCGAAGAGGGCATGCACATGAACCCACCTTCCTTTCAATGTTCCATTCTCTTGTCAGAGCATTTACCTCCTCTTGATGGGAGGCCTCTTTTGCCTGCAGACTTTTATGATGCTCTGTTATCAGTTTATTTTCCATGTCAACAATTACCTGATGATTTTCCTTCCTAACCGTAGCTAATAGTGTCTCCAGTTCTCTAACCTTAAGAGCTTGTGACTCTTCAAGAGTCTGTGGGATAACAATTATATGAAAAGAACTCATTAAAAAAAAAACTTGTACAACACTTAGTTTAATGAAAATGTTAAGTTCATATCTTTTTGAATTTTAAAAAGCTATTACACATCTGCTGCTCAAGCTGACCTGAAGTTTAGCTTTATACTCCACATGAAGTTCTTGTATACGCTCATCACGTTCTAATAATTCTTTCCGCAGCTCATCTATGTCAGCCTGATGTTCTCGAAGCATGCCTTGCTCACCTCTTGTACTTTTATCTATGATAAAAAATACAAATTAAAAAATTTTGGAAAAGGATATACCATCAGGAGATTCACCTAAACTGAGTATTTATCAGCAGATTATCATCAATTTAAGTATGGCCATTAAAAAAAAATCATTCATATTTTATTTCTATACATTTATTACACATGAGAAGTAGGCATTCAATAAATTAATAGAAATAAAAAACTAGAATTATTTTTGCAACAACTATTTTATATTTTCATTCTACGCAAAGGATAAAATTATCAATAAATCTGTAAATAATAAACCATGAGAGTATGGACATCATTTATCTAAACATAAATACACCTTACTCCAAAGAGAAACCTCACCTATAGCTTCACGGAATGTGGCCTCAAATTCCCTTTCTTTCTCTGCCATCTGTTGACTCATCTCTTTCACCAAATGCTTCAGCTTTAATGCATGCTCACTAGCCTGGTTATCTAGGTCAGCTCGGTGAACCCTTTCAACCTCTTTCAGCTTCTCTGACCAGCTTGACTCTATTGCAGCCAGTTCTTCTTCTTTGTCAGTCTTCAGGGCACGGAACTCTTGTTCCAGTCTTCCGTTCTCAGCTCTCAGGCTCTCAATCTCTTGACTTGCTGCGGATGATGCTTCTTCCTTTCTTCCTTCAAGAGTAGAAATTTTCTCCAGGTGATTGGAAATATCTGTCTCTAGAGAGGTTATCCTTTCCAATAATTTGTCTTGATTCTGTTGAAAGTCTTTTCCTTTCTGAATGTAGTCATTTACCTGGGCATCTTTTGACTGAATCAATTCTTCATAATTTCTTTTAACATCAGCCAATTCCTGCTCATGATCCAAAAGAAGCTTTTCTTTCAACAGCCTCAAATCTGTGATTTCTGAATTTAATGATCCAATGGTGGCCTCCAGTCTTGAGATGACCTCTTGCTGCTGACTAGTGGCAGAGCTCTTCTCATCTTGAAGTTGCTTTTTTACCTGAGATATATAAGATTCAGCTTTTTTTTTGTATTCAGCCACTTTAGCACTACTCTGGCTCTCCATCTTGGCAGACAGTTCTGAAATTTCAGCAGCATGTTCTTCCTTTAACCTAGTTAGCTTCAACTCATAGGCTTGTTGCATTACTGCTTCAAGGGATTTAACTTCAGAATCTTTGTTTTCAAGTTGAGTTTTGGCAGAGGTCAGGTTGAATTCAGCTTCATCCAGCCTTTTCTTCAACTCTTCTTTTTGTAACATCAAGTCCGATACTTTAATATCAAGATTCTGTTTCTCTGACACAATTTCTTCTAACTTCACGTTAACTTGACTGGCAGACTGCACTTTTATTTCAAGCTCTGCATGCTTCTGTTGTTCACTTTCCAATATTTTATTGGATTTTTCCAATAGAGATTCAAGATCCAAACATTTAGTATTAGCTTCATTTAATTTTATTTCAAGCTCAGACAATAGCTTGTTGTTAGTTATTAGCTGAGACTCAAGGTCAGAACACTTTCTGTCTTTTTCTTGCACTTCATATTCATGCTTTTCTCTTTCAGAATGCTGCACCTCTTTTAATTCTTTTACATCTTTTTCCAAATTGGATACAACTGAAATCCGATCTTCTAGCAAAGAGTTCTGCTCTCTCACCTGTGAACTTAAAATTTGTAGCTCAGTCTCTTTCTGGCTTAGTAGAGCATTGGCCTTTATGAGATCCTCATTTAACTTCTCATAGTTGGACTGCGTTTCTTCAATCATCTTTTGCCAGTTGTTTTCTTTCTCATTCAATTCACTGTTCTTGCTCTGTAGGGCATCAGAAAGTTCACCCACTCTCCTTTCTAGGTCAACAATAGTTTCATGAGACAGGCCAGAATTTTCTTCCAGCTGAAGCAGACGAGTGTTGGCTCTTGTGAGCTCAGAGTTGATCTCGTCTTTGGCAACCTTTTCTGACTTCAAACTGCTCTCAAGCTCTTCGATGGTTGATTTGGCCTGACCTTGAATCTCTTTCAACTTGAGGACATATTTCTGTTTGAGGTCTTTCAGCTTCTGCTCTGTTTCTTGTCTGCATGACTCCAGCTCTGACTGATGGGATTCCAACTGAGTCATAAGTTTCTGCTCACTTTCCGTTACCCTCTGCTGAAGGTTTGACTGCAGTTCATTGGAAGACAGTTCAGCTTCATTCTGTACTTGATGAAGCTGTTGCTTTAACACAGTGATTTGTTCCCTCAGGGAGACCTCTTGTCTCTCAACCTTCCTTTGCCCTTCTTCTAATTTATCTTCTGCTTCTTTAAGCTTCTCTGATAACTCTAAAACCTGTTGTTCCAAGTACTGTGCTTTTGCCTGCAATTCAGATTCTCTAGATGTCATCAAAGCAACTTGAGAACTATAGTTAGCTGTCAGATCTTCCAATTCTTTTGAATTATTTTCATTGAGTTCTACAATAACTTTCTCTTTCTCTAATGTCAATATTGAGAGCTCCTCTTTTAATGTTCTAATATCATCGTCTTTTCTTTCCAAATCCAACCCAAGATTTTCCCTAAGAGAATCCTTTTCTTTAAGTGCCAACTCTAAACTTTCTTGTAGAGTCCGTAAAGATGAATCTTTTTCCTGAACAGTATCATTTAAAGCTCTTAGCATTTCTTCCATAGAGGCATGTTCAATCTCGAGTCTGGAAAGCTTTTGATGACTATCTAAGAGTAATAAGTCTTTTTCCTGAATTTCTGCTTCATGCTTCTCATTAAATTCCTGAAGTTGCTTAGAAAGTAACATATTTTGATTTACAAGTTCTTCACATAATTCTGTCTGGCGGTTCAACTCTTTTTGAAGATATTCATGCTCGGCTGAAATTGTACCAGCCATAGCTTCCAGTTTAGAATCTTTCTCCTGAAGCTGTTCCGTCAATGAATGAATGACAACATCTTTAGACTGTGCTTCTGAAGTTTTATTTTCTGTAAGCTGAGTAATTTGAGATTCTTGTTCTGCTAATTGAACTTTTGCAGCTTCATATTCCCCACTTTGCTTTGTTAAGTTCTCCTGAACTTCAATGAACTTCTCTGAAAGACCATCAAACGTTGACTGCAATTCATTCAATTTGACCTCCATGTTGCTCAGTTGCTCTCTACAGCTACTTAGTTCACTGATGGCACTCTCACCTTCACTAAGTTTTACCTGCATGTTATTAACTACTAGCTGATGTTCACTAACCAGTGCCTGTAATTTGGCTTCCCATTCTACTGTAAGATCTGCAACTGCAGCTTGGTGCCTCTGCTCTAGTTCTAGCAGCTGCTCTTGTTTCAATCTTTCAAAATTTGCATTCATGTCTTCAATGCCAAGCTCTTTCTGGGACGTGAGCTCTCTCAAACGCTCTTCAAACTGTCTGTCCTTGTCTCTGAGCTTCTCTTCATAATGCTCTTTTAGCTTCTGGAGAGTTTCCTTGTATTTTAATTGCTTCTGTTCAAACTGCTCTTTGAATGACAGCTCCAGGGCTTTCATCTCATCTCTGACTACTCCCAATTTTTCCTCATGGTCCTTGACCAGTGAACCTTTCTCTGAGCTGGTGGCTTTGACAAGCTCATCAAGCTCTTTTTGTTTCAACTCCAACTGTTCTTGGAGGGAATCCTTCATTTCTTTAAGACCTTTCACTTTAGCATTGGCCTCTGTTTTAAGTTTTTCAAATTTCCCTAAGGTTACAGCAAGTTTCTCCTCTGTCTCAGCAACAGCTTGGGACTTACTCTGGATCTCTAGACCCAAGTCAGTCATCTTATTCTCCACTGATTTTATGTAACTGGAATTGTCATCCAGGACAGATCTTAGGGCAATGATTTCATCATCCTTGGACTGGAGCGATTTGGTCAACACAAGAATTTCTTCCTTATAGGTGTTGACCTGTGAAGCCAGGTCACAGGCAGTGGCCTCTAGGGCCTGTTTCTCAGCTGATGTTTGCTGGATAAGGTACTCGTGTCTCTCATGGAGCTTTTCATTCAAGTCCTCCTTGGACTTCTTCAGGTCCTCCACAATTTCCTCCAGGTTGGTCAGCTTCTCTTCTAGATTTGACTTTTCTCTCTCCACCACTGACTGGCAGCTCTCCAGACTTCTGATGATCTCCTGAAGCTGACCTACCTGGAGCTCTGCTTCATTCACCTTGGACTCCAGGGCCTCCTTCTCATGAGCCTTCTCCTCCATGTACCTGCTAATGTACTTTTCTAACTCCTCTACTTTGAGTCTACTGTTTTCTATGTTTCTACTCTGACACTCATGCTCATCTTCCAGTTGTCTTATCCTCTCCTCTCTCTCCTGGAGGGCATCAGAGCTGGCACTGCTCTTCTCTAGTTCTAATTTTGATAATTCTTTTAGGTGCTCCACTTCAGCTCTACTCTTCTCTGCCTGCAAGGCCCTCAGCTGGTTGTGCGCCCCTGTCAACTCCTCACTCAAGTTGTTCAGTTCATTTGACAGGATCTCACCCTGGTTGGTCAAGTGTGTATTGGTGTCCTCCATGTTCTTTAATTTGTCTGTCAACTCAGTGTTGGAATCCTGCAGACTTTTTACCTTGTCTGTTAACTCTGATTCTTTTGTTGACAGGACCTGAAGTTTTTGGATAAGTTCTTCCCTTTCTGCAAAGAGCTCATTCATTTTGCTACTGGCTTCGCCTTGATTGGATTCAACCTAAAAGATAAAGAAAGTTCATTTTATCTGCTTTAGAAAAACTTGTATCTTGATTTTTAAGAATCTTAATGGTATTGAGCTCTCTAATAGAAAATTAGAAATTAAGGAATTGAGTATAAATCTTATTACATCTTGATATCAATAATCTAAAAATATCAACTTCAGCTCAACATCAATTTTATCTTTACATTTACATAAATAATAGAAGGCAATAATATGACAAAATTTGCCAATATTTGTTACCTGTTCCTTTAACCGTGTATTCTCTCCCGTTATCTGAGAGAGCCTTTGGGACTGTTCACTGAACTCTTGTTGCTTGACTTCTATTTGAGACAAAAGAGATTGAAGTTCTGCCCTCAGTTTTTCATTCTCATCTCCTTTTCCATTAATTGCAGCATACAGTTCCTGTAAGACAAATTTAAGCGCTTTACAGAAGAAATGAAGCACTAAAATTTTGACAACCCTTATATATATTGTTTTCTTGCCATGTATATTTTTCACATATGAAAAGTCCATATAAAACTGCGGCAAGGTTTACTTGTAAAAAAACTCACATTGGTGACTCACTGTAACCTTGTAAATTATGCTTTTATAGTAGTTAAATACGGGCTTTCATCTCATTACCTCAACTTGAACCTCATATTCTTTAGCCTTGACTGCCAACTCAGACTGAACATCACTCAATTGTTGCTCTGCTTCAGAGAGTTTTGTTTGTGTCAAAGTAAGGGAGGACTTAGACTCCTCTAATTGACCTCTGATTTCGGAGATGACTTGCTCATACTCTGCTTTAACACTTTCAATCTGAGACTTGAAAAAACTCTCATTTTCATTAGTCGAATCCTGAAAATCAAATTCAAAAACTTTAAGTCAGGTTTTTGAATTTCATTTTCAAATATTTTTTTTGTGAAATTCAACTTTTGTAATAACTAAAACTTAAACAACCCAGAACTAGTAAGAAAATACAAAATTGTCTGAACGCTCTATTTTAAATATGTATTTGAGCTTTTAAAATGTTTCTTAATTCTTAAAGCCCCAAAAGGTTTTCAATAAATTTCCGCCTAATTCCAGTAAGGTTTTCCAGTATTACGATCAACTGGTTATGAAATTAAAAAAATTGTGTAAAATCCATTAATATTATTATTGTCTTACTGACTTCCTTTTTTAGGCTAAGAATGGTTATTTTACGCATCCAAAACACTTTCTTGAGTTAAATACTATATTTACCTGTAGTTTAGTACTCTCATTTTTATAATAAAGTATGAGAAAATCGCATCTTCAAAAAAAAACGTAAAAACTACCCAAAAAAACTTCCCGAATCAAACGATAACACTAGCGTGGGCAATGGCCGCCATTGTGGTAGTCAAGTGCATTTTTCAAGCATTGAAGAGTTTTTACTTTTTTGTGATTTCATTTCTAAAGAGAGTTTTATTGAGGCGCACGCATTACCACACTTCGGTAACAGCGGATAGGCGTGGATTACCGCACTTTGAGGCTTTATGGGTTCAACAGTCAAAAAAAAAATAAAAAAATAAATAAATAATAATTTTAAGCCACCTGTAAACTCTGCTCTAATTTATCTCTCAGATTCTGTAACTCTTCCCCATGTCTTTGCTGAAGTGTGACAAGCTCATTCTTAGACTCCAGAGCTAAATTTGATCTCTCTTCCTCTAATGCTTCTTGGTGCTGAGCTTTCAGTTTCTCTGTTTGCTGTCGGTGTGTCTCTTGCAGGGCTGTGAGCGTTGACTGGAGCTCTGCGATCTTCAGCTCTGTGTCTTCTTGACATTTAGCCAGTCTGTTACTCAGCTCTATTTTTTCCTATCAAACAAAGTGTAGCAAAATACGAAGACAACAATATTATTGTAAGCCTGGTGCAAAAAATTGTATTTTATCTCGGGTTACATAACCATAATAGTGCGTATTGTGGAGTACTTGCAAGGAGTTAATTGGGAGATTTCTTTGTTTGTTATTTCACATCAAAGAAAAGATTCCTAAATAAAACATTTAACTCACTGAGTTCAGCAGCTCTATTTGTCTTAGCAGCTCATCTTTTTGGTCATCCAGTCCTGTGACCACAGCCATTTTCTGAAGCTCTCTCTCCTCCAAAGCCAGTCGGACTTCTTCTTCTTTCTCTTGCAGTTTCAGTCTAATTTCTGATTGCATAGTTGTTAGGGCAAATTCCTTATCTCTTTCCTGGTAAGCATAGATTATTTTAATTCCCAACAGTACTTGAGCAATTACGTAGTTTAAAAAATTAATTAAAAAAAATAAAATTTCATAATTCAAGCACAAAATTAGTTTGAAAAATGAAGAAGTTGGGTGGTTACTTTTGACAGCAGAATTTCATTGTGTGCTTCTTCCTGTGCCGCCATTTTCTCATTCCAGATTTTGTCACGCTCCTCCAAAGCAGCTGCTAATTTTTCCGACAATGCTTTCTCTGACTCTTGCTGTATTAAAGAAATTAATTAGGATAATTATTCAGAATTTATCTTTTGCAATTTGTACATAATAAATCTTGTTCTAAAGATTATATCATTTAATGAGATATTCCAGAAATAATAAAGAATGTATATCCTCCATGACTTTAGTCAGCTCTATCACTACGTAACTGTGTAATTTAACGAGCTTATTAAAAAGACCATTCAACTCTCACAAATCAATATCAAGAACACAATAGCTTGGTTTTACCTGTAAAACACTGAAAGCTTCAGACTTTCCTCTTTTTAAATCACTTAACATTTTCTCTTTTTCCTCTTCCATGCTCTGTTCTGCTTGCCTTATCCTTTCTTCAGCCTGTTCCATCGCATGAATCTTGTCTTCTTTCAATTTTTTCATTATTTCCCTTGCTTTATCCAATTGTTCTTTATCTATAAATAAAAATTTGTATTTTACAGTTTTTTTCATTAAAAAAAATTCATGACTGTATCAAGACTATTTCAAGATTAGAAAAGGAAACTTCAAGACCGAAAATCACGATGTCGCAGCATTTAAACTAGAATATTCGCTCCACCACTTGTTTCCTCAACTTTGAAAATGCCAGTAAGATACATGACTAATATGCGAGTGACGTGAAATCAAATCATTTTCGTAATATTCCAGTATATAAATAATATACATGTCATCCATGTTTTTTGTCAATTCATGATAAGTTCAAGGGATAAGGAATGATTTTTTAAAAAATTCCCTTAGTTGCCGAGGGCAAACACACAGTGCGCCTTTGTTACCATTTATAAAAGTATCATTTTATTGACGTAGGAAATTCAAGTTCGGTCTTATAGTGACATATATCCCGCACGTTTAAAGCATTCTACTTAAAATTACCATATTGATATGTTTAAATTTTTTTAAAATTCGCTGATTTGATGGGCATTGCAAGCGCGAGCGGAGATGACATGCCACAGCCATCAAGGCGCGAGGCGGAAATTTTGATCTTATTTTTAACCTATGTGCTGACAATTATAAACAGGTAACTTTTTTGTTATATTAAATGGAATCAAAACATGAGCACAGAGACGTAATCAAAGTCCTTTACTTTGGAAAAAAAAATTAAACAAAATTCCCGACTAGTCATAACTTTTCCCGACTTTCAAAACCGGGAAAATTATTTTAAGGATTCCCGACTGAGTGGGAATCCTGATATAAAAAAGGTGATTATTAACATTAATTCAAAATATCAAACAATTTTTAAAAATTCTTCTTCTTAATCAATGTATTCAAATATACTTGTGCTTTTCAATCATGTTGTAGCTTAGGATAAATATTTTTTTTTAAAATTGACTTATAAAGGATGAAATGAGGTCGCAGTGAATAAGTTCTTTGCCTAACAGGTAAAAATTTAGTTTATAAACTTTTTTATTAAAAAAATTACAATTCCTTTTATGTAATAGATTATTGAATCTTAAGTTCCTTTTATTAGAATGCACAGTATGCAAGTGATGAAGTGTTCACAGGCAACAGCAGCTGCACAATCAATGCCCAGCCGCCTTTTTTTACCTCAACTAATGTTAGACACTTAGAGCTAGTGAACTCAGGGGCACCCTTAGCTACAGGAACAAATCCCTGCCTTCACAGAGCTCTAACCCACGACTCTTGATAAGCCAGTTGAGCTTACATACATCTTGACCACATTAGCCCCATGACGCAGATGCATTTGTAAAAATTAAAAATCCTAATTTTTGTAGACAATGTTCCCTCTAAGATTTGTTGGACCATGAGCTAAGAAAAAAATCTTGCCTGCATCCATTTTTTGTGCAAAATTTTACAAAATTTGCTGTGTGGCATCAGTCACACACCTGCGTGGTGGCGCAGCTTAAAGGGAACATTGATTGTAGATCAAACTTGGAAAATAATTTTTTAAAGTTGTCTTTATTTACAAAATTGTTTTAAAGCAGAATAAATAACTATGTTACTAACTTGCTGTCTGCAGGTCCTCTACTTGATTAGCCATTTTCTCTAATTCAAGTTTGAGGCTATTGTTTTCAGCTACAAATTTTTGATTGATTGCTTTTACATGCTCTAGCTCAGCATCTCTTTTTTCCATTTCTTCATGAACCTGCATATCAAAATTTTAAACAAAGAAAGTATTAAAAAAATATTTTAATGAGGCGCATTAAAAGAATATCAACACAATGAATTTTGTGATATTCAAAGGAATTTAAATTAATTATTTCATTTTAGCCACCCTTTCACTCATGTGTGCCACTTATAAAATAAAACTATACCTGTTGTTTCACTTCAGCAATGGCAACCTCCCGGTCTGACTCTAGTTGCTCAATGACCTTTTTAGCTTCTTTTATTTGATTTTGCAGTTTGGTCAGTTGCTCTGAAGACTGTTGAGAATTCACCTGGCCACCTGCCTGAGAAGACAATTAAAAAGACAACATTATCATTTAAAATGAATAGACTAAATATTCGTAAAAGGCTTTCACAGAAACCATCTTTCAAGACCATGTTTTCCAAATGGGATAAAAGTGATAACTTAGTTACCTTTGATGACAGCTCCAGTTTGCCCAGCAAATCTTGTTTATCATGAGAAAGCTGAGTAACTTTTTCTTTGTAGCTAGTAATTGTCTCTTTACATTTCTGCAGCAATCCATCTTGCCGTTTTATCTGAAGTTATTGAAAAAAAATGTAATGTTCACTAACAAAATCCCTGAAAACATTGATAATGCTGTTTCATTGTATTATTCTTATTGATATAATTCTTCAATAATTCTAAATTAAAGTCACCTAATTGCTTAGTCACCTTTGATTTGAGTAATTCAATTTCTTCATTTTGACTTATCTTTCCTTTGTTGTCCGTGCCAGAAGTTGGTGGTGGTGCTTCAGCTTTAGCTTGTGAGACTGACAATTGAGCTTGCAACTCTTCTGGAATATCTTTACCTTCCTTTAGTAGTTTAAGCTGTAAATCAATAGTGAAAGACATCAAGCTTATTTTTTTCCCTCTATCAAAATTGTTAAAACATCAAATAAATAAATTATATATTGATGAATTTTATTGATCTCCTTTAAATCTATTATGCTCCAGGAAAATTCATGTTATAGATTACTAGCCTAATTATTCCAACTATATATTTATATATTTTAATTCTTTCTTCAGAATGCAGAGCTACTGTTAGCTAGTGCCAGTTTAAGAAATCTGAAATATTAATCAGTTATAGCTTACTTTCTTGTCAAGGTGTGCGTTACTATGAATATTTTAATCTTGATGCAATTTCATAGTAATGTATTTGAAAACGAGTCAGCTAACTAACCTGCATATTGAGGACCTTCATGTATTCATCCTTCTCATCCAACAGAAGTCTATAGTTGTCTTCTAAATCCCTTTTAGCCAACTGATCAAGCTGAATTTGCTCTCTTAGTTCTGACATTCTACGAAAAGCTCTGTCTTGGCACTGTGCCATAGTGGACTAAATGAACAAGGTAATGCTATATAAATTAATTATTTTAGTTTGAGATGGTAAAAATTAGTTTAAAAAGGCATAAAATATATAGAATAATATTCTTTAAATACCAAAGGACAGATATTTGAAAATTTAAAATGTTTATATTAATTACATAATAGATGAAAATTAAAGTTATCTTTTAATGTTGAATAAGTGGTTTCTAGTGGGTTTTTTTCCCTTAATAATGGTGTAGCCCTTTTCAGGACAGAGATCTCTAGCCTTTTACTGGGTACAGTGGTCAAAATTTTTGGAAATTTATGGTTTTTGTGGAAAATGGCTATATGTGCCCATAGCGACATTGCCATTTCCTTCTGCATTTTTCAAAATCTGGCAAGGCTTCTGTTGGTTTACATTTGCTTTAATGGCATCTTTGATAATCAAAGCTAATGTTTAATAGGTTTGAAAATGACAGAAAATGGCAAAATTTAAACTTTTACATTTTAAATATTTCTTTTTTGGATAAACTATAGAAGCCTCGGGTAAAATATAATAAATCTGGATTTAATCTCTATATTTTGCTCGTTACATTATTTAAATATGGTCATTAACAATAAAGATATGAGTAGGACCTTTTTAATCACACAACCATAACTATGACAAATGTCTTAAATAACTTTTGCCCTTACAGAAAATAGATAAACCCTTGCCCAAAGGCGTCACTAGAGTTGGTGTCACCCAGTGCGGCAGATCATGGTGTCACCCCTTAACGACTTGCCACAGACTTCCAAGTTTGCCAGTGACTGCACCGCCAGCACCCCCTAGCGATGCCCCTGCCTAATTTAAGGGATCCTAACATATGTTTTCTAATTCAATGGCATTTCATTTCCAGAGCCATAGAAATTCATAGTAAATGTTGGGAGCCACTATGCTTAACACTTTATTAATCATTTTAACTAGCATACAAATCTGAAACTTTGTTACCTTTAATTTTTCTCTCTCCTGCAGCATGTCTTTATAAGCTGCTGCAAGCTGTTAAAAAATAAGACATTTAAATATCATTAATGCATTTCAGTAAACATTAAAAAGTTAACAATAAGTCACTTTCTTAAGGAAACTCAAACCTGTCTAGTTAACTTACTTCCATAAACTTGGATTTGTACTTGAAGGCCCTACGTTCAAAACGCTTCACAAAAGCATACAGGTCTTCTTTAGAGACAGCTGAAAGGTTAACAGATGTCTCTTCCACTTCACTTTCTACATCTGATGGCACATAGTAACTATGAGAGAAGCTGACATTTGGAAAAAAGGAGTTATCACTGGTCATTGAACTGATAGATGATGTACGTGATCTTCCTCCTTTTGGGGTCTCATCTTCACGCACAGAGCTTAAGTCTGACGCAGTCTGTAATTAAACAAATTTGTAACCTTATTTTATTAATTTTAAAGTCTGACTTTTCAAATTGCAATAAAGCACCCTACATTCCATTAAATAGAAAAGCATTTTAAATGTATGATGTTAAAAATGTATAGAACTTTTAAATACTTAAATTTGCATAAAAATTTATTAATCATGGGAGTTTTTAAATTAAAAAAAAATTGTTAAAAAAATTCCAGATTGTTGAATAATGTCTTGATTCTTAATGTTCTTACAAACCTCATAATAAGTTGAATCTGATCCCTCAAACAATGGAATGTCAACAAGCTGCCCAGTAGGAACATTGGCACTAGACCCATTAAAATTTCCTGATATATAGCCATCTTTCTGCGGCGTACTCTCAGCAATGGGTTTACCAATAGACTCTGTGGAGGTGTTTTTTTCATCACCCTTAAAAAACATTATAATATTACTATATACTGGTGCTCAAACATTTGCTTCAAACAATTGATTTATAAATTTTTTAATGAATAAGTTTATTTTAAATTTTACAAAGTTTTATATTGTTAAATTAACAAGTTTATTTCTAAAATTGTGTGAAGTAACTCAAGGGGTTGTAAAAAGGACTTTCTTTTTAAGGCAGCTGTCTTAGTAAAAAAAAGAAAGTGTCCATCTCAAGAAGTTAAAGGATTAATATTAAGTAAAATGAGTGGTTATTTTTTTTTTAATTTAATGGTTATAATAATATTATAATACTTAGTTTTACATTCTGGGAGAGTTGGGCTTAGTTCAATCAGCGCCCAAGCAATTTAATAACAATTTTATGTTCTTGATTATTAGCCATATTAGACTAAATTTAAGTGTTATTTTTATATTTTTTTAGCCTATACCACTTTTCCATGCTAGCCTGTACAGTTTTATACGTCAATTACTTTTTACAGCATTTTTTTCTACTTGTTGAAAAGAGAAGCGTTCTAAATCAGTGGTCTCCAACCTTTTTATCCCCACGGATGGGTCAAAGTTTGATAAATTTTCCACAGCCCACTGACAGGGAAGTGGGTGTTAATTGTTGATACAAGTATTTTATATTGTTGTGATTCTATAGTTTAATTTAACTGTACTTAAACATGCCTTTAAAAATTAATTACAATTACAACAAAAATGAATTAAAAATGGTTTAATATTTTAACTTGTCAGAAAGTTAAATTAATGAGAACCCTGGGCCTGTTTCTCTGCGATGAGATGGTTTAATCTGATGGTAATAAGAGACAATGACACCCGAAGTGTGCTGCTTTTGTCCAGATTATTCTGGTGTTTTGTTATGGTTGCTGTCATTGCAGAAATCCCGCTTCAAACGTATAATATGTCGTAAATGGCAATAGAGATTCAATTGCCATGTTGGCATTCTCAGGATATTCCGCTATGACAGAAATCCAGAAGACTGGAAATATTGGTTTTCTCGAAAGTAGTTTTTAGGCCTCTATTAATTGCAATCACGAGTAGTTGGACTTCTTCTTGCACACTTGCCTGTTTTGTTGACAAAGGGATCCACACCACACCACTTTGTGTGTCTTCGGTGTTTGGGAAGTGGCCTGAAAATTCTTTTAAAAGCAAATAAAGGTGATTGAGCACCAACTTGGCAATGAATGCTCAAGCTCAGTCTCACTAGAAGATCCGCTAATGTTTGAAAATAACCATAATGCCTATGTTCAAGCACCGCCCCCACAACTCCAGATTGGCTTTGAACTCAGCTAATTTTTCTGCCAACATGAAAACAGTTTTCAATTTCCCTTTGAAGGGACAGATTGAGTTTATTGAGCTGGCTAAATATGTCACAGAGGCAAGCCAGTTTTGCAACCCATACCTTGTCACTGAAATGTGCTGCTAGCAGTGATTTCTTCTCTGAGAGAAATCTTAGCAATGGCTCTTGTCATTCAAATACCCTGGTTAGTGATTTTCCTCTGGATAACAATCTTATTTCTGTGTTAAAAAGATGGTATCTGTGTGTTAATCTCCTCACGAAGCAGCTAAAAAAATGTGTGACTTAAGGGCATGTGCTTTGATATGGTTGATAAATTTAGCAACATCAATGAATACACTTTTTAATTCCAAAGACATTTTTCGGCTTGCTATTTCCCTGTGATTGATACAATGACAATGCATAGATTCATTTTCAGGTGCAAAAGCGTGCACGACAAAAGAGCGCAAAAATTGAGTGTTGGCCGCTGCTGGATCAGCGCTAATATGTCATTGATGTTCTTCTAATGGGGTGCCACCAAACGTTTTATAAGCTAATGCCTTTGGTATGAAAAGGCACATAATCCAGCGGAAAAAACACCACTGTAAATGAAATTTTAAAAATTTAAAGGTTCCTTTGGTGGCCCAAGGACTGTGGACCACTGTTCTAAATCATTTAACTTAGGGCAAAAATATGTAAGAGCTGTTTTAAATTCCCCCTTTACAAACGAAGCCTGCCGACGGTTGCAGTAATGACACTTGATAGAAGTTATTCTCCTACCTCGACTAAAGCATGCATTTAGATGGTCTCTCACTCTAAATAATATTCATACTATTTGACAATCTCAATGTTAGTAACAGTTGTCATTTTGTTCATGACTTTGACTAAACTAAACTCTATCTTTTTCTTTTTTTCTTTTTCATACTCCATAGCCAATGATTTACTGGTTATTTACTGGACCTGGAATTTAATCCCCCCCCCCCCCAAACAGCTCAGTCAGGTGACAACAGTGAACAGTCAGTTGATTCCTCCCCCTTCTTTGGCTTAGAAGCCCCCCCTCCCCAACGAGAAATAGTCTGTATTTATTTTATTACTTTTTTAACGTTAATAAAAAAAAGTGAAAAGTACCAAAATGTAGGCCTACCTATTTTTTTTACTTTTAGTGTAAGAGTAAGAGTCAAGAGTAAGGACAGAAATTTACCTTAGCTGCTGATGCCAGCCCCGAAACTGCCGCTTTTGATTGAGCGACCCCCTGCTCTATTTTCTTTTTTAAATTTTTAAACATGATTTTAAATAAATCTCTCAAGTAATGTTGGAACTAATTATATAATACTATTATTAATAGTTTTAGACTAATGTTATGAACTGAACATGGATAATAGGGGTTTACGGACACGTCTCAGGGCACTCTCCTATGACAGAAATGAAAACAAACAGAAACAAATGTTCCGTTTCGAAATGGGGCAAAAATATTTAGACGACCTTAAAGCTGTCGAAAAAAGCCGTTGGTTTGATTTCAGACCATAACTATTCATAGAAAAACTATTGGTGAGCTTCATGTAGTAAATTAAGTTAAAATACCGAGCGATTCAAGAAGATACGCGTTATCCAGCAACACTACTCTGTTTTGCACCAAGTCAAGTGCCATTGCGAAAACTAGTTTTATTTCCACGTGTTATTCTAGCGACACTAGCATACAGAATTCATTTATATTTACTTACAATTAATTAAGCCTACTGTCCAACTCCAATGATTTCAATCGATAGAAAAAAAAATTCTTGCAATTTTTAGTTCAGGGCAGGGGCACGTTTGCCATTGCCCTCTCCCTTAAAACTACTTTAGTTTACTTTTACAAATGACTTCAAGTTAAAGTTAATGAATTATTTAATTCAATACAAGAAAATATGAAAATTCTTCTATATAAGGAATGATAATATTGTTGAGCCTTCTCGTCCATGAGGGACATCTACCGATCA
>MUZC01004409.1:473458-485581 GCA_002072015.1 Radix auricularia | reverse complement strand
CTACAACTTGAGGTGCTCCAATGTTTGTATATGTTGTAGTAATACTATAGGGGGGTGCTACCACTTGAGGTACTCCATATGTTTGTATAAGTTGTAGTAATACTATAGGGGGGTGCTTCCACTTGAGGTACTCCATATGTTTGTATATGTTGTAGTAATATTATAGGGGGGTGCTACCACTTGAGGTACTCCATATGTTTGTATATGTTGTAGTAATACTATAGGGGGGTGCTACCACTTGAGGTACTCCATATGTTTGTATATGTTGTAGTAATATTACAGGAAAGTGCTACAACTTGAGGTACTCCATATGTTTGTATAAGTTGTAGTAATATTACAGGAAAGTGCTACCACTTGAGGTACTCCATATGTTTGTATAAGTTGTAGTAATACTATAGGGGGGTGCTACCACTTGAGGTACTCCAATGTTTGTATATGTTGTAGTAATATTACAGGACAGTGCTACCACTTGAGGTGCTCCATATGTTTGTATAAGTTGTAGTAATATTACAGGACAGTGCTACCATTTGAGGTACTCCATATGTTTAGTTGTAGTAATATTATAGGGGAGTACTACAACTTGAGGTACTCCCTACCTTTGTATAAGTAGTAGTAATATTACAGGGGAGTGCTACAACTTGACGTAGGGAATGTATATGTAGTAGTAATATTACTGAGGGGTGCTACATCTTTAACAAAACTATTTATTATGTTGAGAAGTGTTTTTTATCTACAAAAGGGTTATGGATAGGATTTTAATTGTTTTAAGGATCTCATTGAAAAGTTTCAAGTCTCATAATAGCTATGAATGTTAAATAAAAATATTAGGTAAAATTAAAGCACTGAATTAAATTTGGACTTTATTTGGACCAGTTGTCAATAATAAATAATGTCAGAATATCCCACAGACATTTCTAAACAACAAATCGCATTCATTTGTCCTATACATATTCTATGTCATTTTGTAGCATTTTTTTAAACTTCAATTCGCTGTTTGGTTTATTAATGGTAGCCACCAAACTTTTAAGCTTTTTAACTCCTTAGCCTAATGAACTGTGCATAAATAACTGAGCTGTTAACATTGATGAAATTTATAGGAAGAGAATAACAACTTGCGTCTGAGATATGAACAAGCCTTAGCTCAGAGGGAGACCAAGGAAATGGAAGCCAAACGATTCCGTGAACTGTACGAATCTGAAATGAAGTGGAGACTGAGGATTAGTGACCAACTCACACTTGCCACTGAGAAAGGTTTTAACCTCAAATCTAAACTCAAGTAAGTTTTTCCAGTTCAGCTATATACTAGGAGTTTATTGTTTTTTAGGAACAAATTTAAAATATTTGTTAAAATAAATATTATTTTGAATTTGTAGCACCTTTTAAAATTATTGTCTTTTTAATTGTTGATACACTGATACGTACTTATCTATCAGTAATGAACGACTCCATCGTAGCCGATTGACTGGCAGCATTGGCAATCTGAACAGTTCTGTGGTCAGTAACGGATTTGACATCACCAGAGTCAATGGATTTGAAGATGATGAACTCAGCAATAAAATTAAAGCAGAGCTGGACCGAAGCATTGCCAAGCATTTAGAGGCTGGTAAGGGAGATCACTTTGTAATATGATATCGTTGACTTGCTAGTTGACACTGCTACCCCCCCCTGGCTAATCACCCCTGGAACCCCACCCATTTCTCATTTCCTGTGATATCAGGTATAATTAAGCCTATAAAATGTCCCAACAAAATAAAATTTCTATTATTGTTTCATCAATCCAGGCAAGTTTTAATTAACTGAACTGTATGATAGTACAATGATCTCACTGGGATCAACTATATTATTATTTAACTAGAGGCGCCTGTTTGGGGCCCATATTTAGAGCTATGATCTGGATAAATATTACCTGGATTTCCCATCTTCTAAAGTTTAAATAAACAGCATTATATTAGATTCTTACGAGCAACAACCCCTTCTTTCAAAATACACACCTGCACATATTTTTTCATGCCTTTGAAAGCTATTAACCATATGTAATATAGCAATTCCTCTTTTACGGTGTATTTATAAGCTCAATAATTAAATTTCCTTAAAACTAATTTTGTTTTATTACCCACTGAGTTATACTTTATTAAACAAAATCATAATAGCATGTATCGAATTGTGTTATGTTTAAGAATCTCCTTTTTAATTGGAATTATGGAATTGGATCTGAGTTTATTGTAGAACTTTTGTGTTATCTTTATTACAATCCACACTGTACATTTATTTAAGTATTATTGATAGTGTATCAGTGATCTGGTTAACAATATCATAGATTATTTACCAAATTACCATCAATACATTTTTATTTTTAAAAGCATTTATTTTTTTAAGACTATGGATCATGCATCACAGATGCCCATTTCTTGTACTTAAAAATATTTCTAGTATAATCAAAACATCTATTATTAGAAAAATTAAAAGCTTATATTCTCTTTTTGTGTGTGTGTGTTTGTGATTAATTAAATGTCTTCATACTTCCACAGCTCCCCATGACTTGAAGAAACCTGTTCTACGTACAACCAAAGATGTGCCCAGGTTTTCTTCATCTTTAGCTCAAGCCAGCAATGATTATTTTGATATTTTAAAGCGTAAATACTGCGTCTGACGAACATGTTGAATCATAAACCTTACTGAACACTAATCAAAATATTGTGTAATACCTCAAGCAATTCACATTGATTACATTTATTGTACCTGGTGTGTACACGGAGTGATGTGTTATGTCAATCTTTATTATTACCTCTTTTTATAAAAAAAATGAATCTTTCATTGTGGGTTTAATCAGAGCAACATTATTATTCATACATTGTTTGAAGTTTTGCTAAACTGATTTTGTTTCCTCATTCTGTCAAGTTGTGAAATCATTTCTCTGAGTTTTCTTTAGTGACTGTAACTTTAACTCAGACAAAGTCTCTGAGATGTCATAAGATGTTACAACTCTGGACTTTTCATTTTGGTAAGAAAATTAATTTTTTTCAATAAGTAACAAAAACATTATGTCAAACAATTTTAAAATGTGATCTCTCAAGAACAATTTATGTTCACTAAAATGTCACAATGAAGTCAGAGGTTCTCAAAACAGACCCAGGAGAACACCTGTAATAATATAAAGGTAAAATTGATTTAGGAAATGAGACATTTGCTCCAACACTCATACATATTCTGTACCCAGCGATTACAAGCTAATTTCATTTTCATTGAGACTTTTTCTCATAGTCTGTTCTTATAACTTTTAGACAGCGAAAACAAATAAGGCCTAAGGCATAATTTTTGTCTTTTCGAAGTTTCGATTTTGTCACTTACCCTATTTACTCGCATATCGAATATAAGCCAAGCCCCTAAAACTGCTATCAAATGTTCAGTTTTTGCAAAAACGTGCGTATATGCCGACCATACAATTGTTTAATTTTACTATATATTTTTGGTTCATAGAAATTTGTTACTTTAAAGATGTAACATTCTGACTTTTCTGCTACACAACCAGTTTGTTTACCTTTTGAAATGACACAAAAGCTTGTTCTGCTCTTTCCACATTATTTGCTATAACTATAATAATATTTGAACCTCCGCTCACAAGGTGTTCACTACAGATGATTAACAAAGTATATATTTAGAAAAAAAGTATACATTTTAGTGTCTGTCCATTTTCTTATATGCGCATATATGTGACCCCCTGATTTCAGTGTTGTATTTTATAGTTCTTAACTCAGCTTATACTTATATGCGAATTAATAAGGTAACCAGAATGACATGACAAGAAAAACTGCCGATTAGTCACCTATATATGTGTTCAAAGTCCCAACAATGACATGGTAAAACAGAAGGGTTTCTTTAATAAACTGTGAAAATATTTTTCAGTTTTTAGTTAACTTTAAGTTGGAATAATCAGCCATGTATGTGCAAATCATTTCCTATAATGCAACCCATATATTTTATGCAATATATCACAATTATATTTCATCATAACCTAATCATTTTATTAAACATTTTATTATCCTACATATCAACAAACAAGCCCTTATTTGGTTTTTATTTAGTTTAGGTGGATTATAAATTATTTATCATTTTAAATACAAAAAATTATTTACATATTTTTATCTTATAATGATTTATTTGATGAAAATTTAGCACTATACAAGACATTTTTCATGTAGTGCTTTGAAATTATGAGATTGTGTATGGCTGGTTGCCTGGTGTTTTTTATCTGCTAAACCGTCCAAAGCTGTTGATATTTTACTATCACTTCTTTCTTATCCTATTACTCACAGCAATGGGTTGTGCTATTTATTGTAATATACAATAGTTATAAAAATATCTAATATTTACAACAGTGTCAATTTTACACCCCCTTAATAATGTACTTACCACAGATTTACAATAACCTGCCCACCAGAACATCCTAGCTTTTGTGGCTGTTAGCCTTTTTTTTTTTGTATATGAATTAGTTCCGTCCAAGGACTTGTTAATTTTATGAATGAGATTATGAGATGTTTTAAATGGTTGTGTATTTAAATAGTTTTTCTAACAGAATATGCAAAAGTCATGCAGTAATATCTTGCCAATACTAGAACTTTTACCTGATCTGGTGAGTTTCTGTAATTAGTGTTGACCAGATGATAATTACACTAGTGAATGTACACATCTGTATTCATTGACAAATGCAAATTATTTGTATGTAATTTCAAGTTTAATTTTTTAAAGGACTTTAGAAGTAAATAACTAAGGATGGTATTACATTGTACAATTTATTTGATTTTCATTGATTAGAGGTTTTAACTTTTTTAAAATAAATCTAAGGAAAACCAATAGCATAGCGGTATAGCTTCTCACTCAATAGTTGTGCCTCCCTTATTAGATTTACACCTTCTATTTTGTTTGTTGATGCTTTCAATGTGTACAGAATTAGATGATCTTATGACATTAGTAAAATTACTTGTAGAAAGACATTGGATTTTTTCATTAGACCCTTGTCTTTACAAGTGCTCTCTTCTTACTTCAATAGTTAATCTTATTTTAAATTTAACTTTTGGTGAAACATAATAAACAATGTGACTTGTTCAAGGATTGTTGACAATATTGGGGAAATTCTAAACAGACCAATTAGTTTTCTTTTATAAGTTACCAACGTGGGTTGTTCTTTTTGTGTTTTTATCATTATGTCTTAATACATAAATATATTTTTATGGCGTTTCTGCTGCTCCTAAACAATGTCTAATAAAATTCACAGTATATCATTGATGTTCTTCATTTTTTTTTTATTTATGTGAAACACCAAATACACCAACACAAAGAATACAGAATGAATTGAACAGTGATGACAAATATTTATTTTTTAAATAGTAACAACATTGCAATAATGTCCAATAAAATATTTTTGGTTCTAGATTTTCAACAAAAGATAATTAATTGGCTTTACAACAAGAGTTAACACACAACACATTAGCTGTGGGCCTGCATATAACACACCCTCTGTGTTTGTACACAATGTGTTCTGTGGGCGGAGTCAAAACTGATACAACTTTTTACAGATAGGTAGGTGCTCATCTGAATTCATTAGTGTCAAAAGCTAAGCCCATTAGGAATGATGAGACCTAAAATAAAAGAGATCAGAATTTAAACATTTAAAATAAAATATTTTTTATTACACTGAGCTGCATTTTTTAACAAATTTTAAATCCCATAATTATTTTTAAAAACATCTTGAGATGGTGCCTGGGCTACACTTGTATTATGTGCAACTACAGTGTAACAGTTTAAGAAGTTACACGTTTATATTTCTACATTTTAAATAAACAATGTCTTCGTATTAGGCCACTTTGATTGCCAGCTGCACACTATTAATTATATTATACAGAATTGTTATAAAGCACTCAATAACACATCAACCCTTGCCACCACACAAAAATTGTGATAAATTCTAGAATCAATCAGATATCAATAAAAGAAGTGCTAGTAGGAAGTTAGGTACACTTACCAAACTTGTTTATCCAAATCCTATTATTTTAACTGTTGCTAGACAGTAATATTGTTCTTTAATTTTGTTAGGAAATTAGATCCCTTATTTGAATAGTTTTTAATGTGTAAATCAAGCCTTTAGAGAATATGAGTCAGGATTTATATTTCAAATGAGTGTTTATACCAAGAATAAAAAGAACGAATAAATGGAGGAATAAATTGCTATGTGTTACAAGTGGTGGGCTAGATCAGATATAGACTAAAGGGATGAACAGATTTTTAAACTGACCAAATGTGGACATAATTTTGGGGGGATTTAACAGCACTTGACAATCCTTGTCTTCCTATTTAGCTCCATTAGTAAACTGTTAACCAATCATTACACATCTTATTATTGCCTTGTCATTAAACAAATCATTGCTCTGTAACCAAATTTGAGTGACTCTCGAATATTAATTCTCTGTGGAAATGAATTAATACAACTCCACATTTCTATTATGAAAAAAGAAACCCTGACTAAATTAACTAAATGGCATAATTTACCTGAAGTACTCTGAAAGCACAGCGTGCCTGGGTTGGAGTCGTCCCGTACAGTGTTAAAGCTCCCCATATTTTTTCAGAATGGCTACAAAATCAAGAAGGGACAACAACAAAAAATTTAATTTACAAAAATGTATGATATAAGTTGTGAAAATAATATAAAAAATCTTATTTCCCATTCTAAACAAAATGATCACATAAATAAATATTATTTTACAGTTTTATTTTAGGTGAATTCTACAATTTTGATAGTGAGGAACAATAAGTAGAAAAAAAAATTAAAGATTTTTTGTGTGAAAGATTGATCTTCAAATTGTATCCACTCTCTATCAAAAGATGTTGGTATGGATATTAATTTTAATTAATTAAAAGTCTCATGAATGTGATATTAGTTCATGCGTTTCTTTACTGTTTGGTTCATAAATAAATGAAATTAATTAAAAATTACATTTCTTTTTTTAAGAGCTTACAAAACCAAGGTTATTTTAGGTGCAAAAAAGACATTAAGAAAATTAAGCCTTTGACAAAATCTTTTTAATTTGTAAAAGAAACTGCTTATTTATTATTAAGAAATCTTTTATTGCTTACTACGAGTGTTATGTTGATGCATTTTTCTCAACTTCTATTAACATTAATCCTACCTGGATGGAACTCTAAGAATTGAAACTCCATTGCCAAAATTTTTCAGAAGGTCTACAGATATGGCAGCACCAACCTACAAAAAAAACCAACTGATATCAACTCTGCTCCCATGGTCAGCCTGGTACATTCCAGTAAAAAAGCTAATTGATGGGCTTTTCTGTGGTACTGAAGATATGATTTGATTTTAAACATTGGAAGCCTCAAGAATTTAGTTATTAAAAAGAGCATTTAAAGAAATATTATTGCAACATACTTCGCCAAGTGTTTCAGCAACAGCCTTTGTAATCAAAAATTTATAAACTACATCTGTCATCTGAGTGACGTCTCCATTCTCTATAGTTCTGAAAGATTTACATATCAAAATATTTTAAAACCTTTATATGGATTTCACTATTAAATGACATATTAATAAGGCCTCTTACAAATTTTATGACATAAAAATTTCAGTAGCACAGAAAAAATATTTTTTTTTTAGCAAACCAAGGATTAAACTGGATCTTCAAGATTTATGTAAGCATTATAAACTCAATACAAGTGATACATTTCATACTCACAATTTTACTTTAAAATAGACATAAGGCTGGGACCTGCTAGAAATAAGCTTATTTTCTTTAACATTAATAGCTGGAGAATTCATCTGTCGATAAAAAAAAGAATTATGATCTAAATTAGAATAATACATTGTCAATATTGTGGATAAATACATCACATCTTATAGTTATAGAAATGCAACATTTAAATATTGAAAAAATTTGCCCTAAAGAGTTATTTAATTGCAGTCATAAATGTCCCAAAAAGTGCATCCAAATAGCGTTATCAGCCCTAAGAAAATGTAACACAGTTAAATAAATATTTGAAGGCTTAGGTGATCATTGTAACATAGTTAAAAGAAGGCCTAGATTGACAATCATTTCATTATACTATGTGCCACATATTTCGGGAAACATTTCACTGTCAATCTTAATAATTATCTTATCTTATCTTATATGTTACAGACGCTCCTTCTGTACAGAAGATTATTGCGTCCTACGTATTTCTATGGTTTGTGTTTAGTCCTGTATTCTTACTAGAGTTTTAAAAGATGATAAAGTGTTGGCTTTCCTGGTTTCTTCAGGCAACCCATACCACGCCCGAATACCGGACGGAAAGAAAGAAAACTTGTATGTGTTTGTTCTTGCATATGGAATAAGAAAGGTGTTTTTATCTTTATGTCTATTTGAGGGTTGTATTAAGTTATCTTTGTGTTGTATTTCTAAATTAGAATTAAATACCTTATGTATAATTACTAATTTACTCTTGGTTCTTCTATCCTCTAGTGTTTCAAGGTTTAATGATTTAACTAATGGTGTTACTCTTGTCAGTTTTGAATATTCTCCAGTAATGAATCTGGCAGCTCTTTTTTGGATTTGTTCTAACTTATCAATATTTTCTTTGGTGGATGGGTCCCATACAGAAGATGCATATTCTAGTATAAAGTATAGGTCTCACCAGGGTGAGGTAGCATTTTAGTTTTATATCTTTGTTACATTTGTAAAAGTTTCTTTTTATAAAGCCTAAGGTTTGTTTGATTTTTTAATAACGTCATTGACATGGGGATTCCAAGATAGTTTCTCATTTATTATGACTCCTAAGTATTTTGCATCTTTAGTTTGGGTTAGTTCTTTTCCATGAATGAAGTATTTTGAGTTTATTTGTTTCTTTTTCTTTGTTACTCTTAGTCTTAGCATTTGTTCCCTTGTAAACCTAGTCCCAGAGGCGTTACTATAGTTGGTGTCACCCGGGGCAGTAGCTCATGGTGTTCCCACTCACGACTTAAGTTAACCCATTCAACTCCTCCGAGTTTTTCTGTGCCAAATAACGGGAACATACAGAATTTTAATGTCACCCCCTGATCATGGTGTCACCCGGGGAGGCCCGCCCCCACCGCATCCCCCCTAGTGACGCCACTGCCTAGTCCAGGGCCCATGGTTTGGCTAGGTTTACCACAGTGGACCACAGCGATATACGCGGGCCAGAAACGATAGTTTAGTGATTAGGGTTAGTCTAGTACTAAGTTTAGCTAGGTACACCGCCGCGGTATACGTAGGCGGGCCTATGTACATCGATTTAAATACAGAATTACAAACGTTCATATATTTTTTTAACGTCTATCGTCGACCAGAGATGTTAAATGATATTTTATTTAAGATGCCATACCTAATAAATGAAATAACTGTCAACAGATATGTCTCAGTTTATCATATCGGTGATTTTATTGAAGACTGAAGAGTTAGTTAAGAAAATAAATAAATGGTTTATCCCTTTACCGAGATCTGAGTTACTACCACACATGTTTTAACTAAATGGTTACACACAAAAAGTCTACTTTTTAAAAAAAATATATATATATAGATATGAGGGAGCGTCTGTATTTTTTAAAAATCTTCATACGTTTCAATTTAGAACATAATAAAATAAAGTAGTAATAAGGCATTTAATTCTAATTTAGAAATACAACACACAGATCAGATAACTTAATACAACCCTCAGATTCAGATAGACATAACGATAAAAACACTTTTCTTATTCATTATTTAAGAACATAAACTCAAATTCTCGTTCTTCCTGTCCGGAATTTGGGCATGGAATGAATCGCTTGATTATCCATGGTTTAGTTATGCATTTTTATTACAGTTAGAATTTTGAATTTGGATATAGGCTAAAAATAGGTGTAAACAAAATGAGGGGTAGGGCTGCAATCAGGCTTATAAAAAATTAAAGGGCTGTTTTGTTACGTCCGGTCAGGCTAACCCTTACCTTGTTTACGTCTTTTCCATTTAATTTTTTTTTAAATAGGTGGAAGCGAATAACCACCAGCCACCAACGCGTGCTGATAGAGTTGAAAGTCACCGGTTTTCCTCAATAGTTTAATACTTTTAACATAAATAGGCTATATTCTTATCACAATACCATTTTTCTGTATTATGAGACACTTATTTGTTTTGCGAAAATATTCATACATTAAATCGCGGAGAAAATAATTTAAAATATTTGTTTTTGTTAAAATGAAAACTCTCTTTTTTCTAACTCCTCCAATTTCAGTAAAACTAAAAATATCGATTTAATTTGTAGATACTTTCAACAGACAATAAAGAGGGATACAATAGGTAAAAATGAATTCGACAGACTCTTACATAATTTATTTTGATGCAAATCTCACGATAGATTTGTTTGAATAGATTTGTTTTATCAAATAAAATGGTATGTTTGTTTGTTTTTTTTAATTCGCGTTGCTAAGGAACACGGTGACAAGGGAAATTTGTATTTTATTTACTAATTTTAAACTTTTTGTTTCATTTTTTGGTTTAAAAATAAAGTTATCTCGCTGTTGGAATTTGAGAGATCGTTGGGCCTGCAGCTAAACTAACGAAGTAAATAGCCCAACTCATAAAATGGTATGTGCTAAAATAGAAATTAATAACAGAACAACTAATTGTCAAATTCATAGTGTTTTTTTTTTAATTTTTGTATTTAAGAGTATTTTTATCAATTTTTTTTAAATCTAGTAACCTTTTGTACAGTGAGAAAAGTGAGTACATTGCGCCCTGTGTACTTCGGGATAGAGAAGAATAATTGATAATTATTTACGATTTTTGGGAGAAATGGTGGGGGCAGTCTACATTGTCATATCTTGTTCTGAGGTGAGCAAAGATACTTGATCCCTCCACTCAACACATGCGAAATGTATAACTTATCTTATGTTACAGACGCTCCTTCTATGCAGAAGATTATTGCGTCCTACGTTTATTTATGGTCTGTGTTTAGTCCTGTATTCTTATTAAAGTTTTAAATGATAATAAAGTGTTGGATTTCCTGGTTTATTCAGGCAACCCATTCCACACCCGAATGTGTATGTGTTCGTTCTTGCATACGGAATAACTGGTCGAAAATAACATCCCTGAATATGTAGAAATAGGCCGCACCTTGGTCAGAGGGCCCCCTCTCACTTTTGCCTCTCTTCTTTACATCTCTTCCCTCACCAGTTGGGGGAGGCGAGGCAGGAAGGGGGGTGAGGTTGACTCGAATACATAAAAAATGGCCAACCGCCTGACATTAGAATATCGCAGAAATAAGCCAAATGGGGATTGATATTTAAAAATAAAGCAACTTTTTGTATGTCTTAGACCCTTCATTTTAATAAAATTGCTGTTTGTCAATTATGTGACGAGTTTTTTTGTTGGTTTTTAAAAAAAATAATTTTCACTACGACACGAAATTGATTTACGAAAAAAAAAGAAAATTATAATAGACAAGTCCCTCAGCACTCAACCCAACTAAGAAATGTTTGACCTATGACCTGTGATTATGAATAACATTCAACACACCTGAGAGACATGAAAGTGTATGCCTGTTTTAAACGCCAAGTAAGCAGTGGCGTCAATAGGGCGTCACCCGGGGTGGGTCGCCGTTATTTGGCACTGGAAAACTCGGAGGAATTCCTTGGTTAGGTCGTGAGGGGGGCGACACAATGTCCTACCGCCCCGGGTGACACCAACCATAGTGACGCCTCTGCCAGTAAGACACTAGACTAGAAATTGGTTTTCCGTTCCCTCTCACCACAGGGAGACAGAAGTACCATCGAAGAAGAGGATCGCTACGTGATGAGGATGTTTGTCGATGAGGCAAGGCAAGGAAAGCACTTCAGCTTCGATGGATCTCAAATTGTAATGCCGGTGACCTGGGACACAATTAGCAAATATACCTTTCATTGTGTGTAGCCTATTTTGAGATATTTAAGAATTTGTAAAATATTTATTTTGTGTGTGTGTGTCTGTGTGTGTCTGTGTGTGTCGTGTGTGTGTGTGTGTGTGTGTGTGTCTGTGTGTGTGTGTGTGTGTGTGTGTGTGTGTCTGTGTGTGTGTGTGTGTGTGTCTGTGTGTCTGTGTGTGTGTGTCTGTGTGT
>MUZC01004409.1:437871-459013 GCA_002072015.1 Radix auricularia | reverse complement strand
CAAAACGGCCCCGGTCAAAACGGCCCCGGACAAAACGGCCCCAGACAAAACGGCCCCGAAAAAACGGCCCCATTTTTATTAGGATTTTAACGTTTTTTGTTTTTTTTTCAATTTTGTTCAACGCATTTCATATATCTACAATTTCCAGAAGAGAAGAAAGGGCACTTTTTAAAATGCGTTTAAAAAAAAAGAAATTGGCAAAATAATTTTAGAATGTCTATGATGGTTGAATAAGGTTATTAGTTTATTGTATTTCCAAATTAAAATTTAATGGCATTGTTAATTGTAGTTTTACAACTCCACTCTTCGTTCTTCTACCCTTAAGAGTTTTAGATTTAGAGATGTTATTATAAATACTAGCTGCTCCTTTTTTAAATTTGTTTTTGTTGATGTAAGTTGTCTTTGGCAAGGGGGGAAAGGGGGGAAAACGGCCAAAATCGCATGACGTCATTTATGGGCGGCCCCTAATTATTCCACTGTGCGTGGCCAATATGAGGGTGGCGTTTTAGTTTATTTCTTATTAACAGGGAAAAAACCTTTAATAAGGACTTTTTGCATGATTATTTTTGAACCAGGTAAATATTTTAAAGTAACCTGATCCATGCATAGCCATCTAACTTTTTTTTTTTTTAAATTTGTGATATATATTATAAACTGTAGATATAGATCTACACTATTCTACACGGATCAACCACAATTAATTAGAAGAAAAAAACTAGAAAAAAAACACAAAATGATTAAATAAATTTATCAATATAAAAAAATGTTTATTTAATTGTTTTGGTGCAATAAATTAACAACACATTTATTATGTAATAATATTACTAAGAAAAAGAAATATTTAGTAACAGTAAAAGAAATGTGTCCTTATCTATTATATAACAAATTTTATAAATTACTCAAGGTTTTCATTTTCAAAGAAATGTTCCTTTTTCTAGGTTTTACAAGAGATAGAATAAAAACTTTTGATTCACCAGAAACATATATAAAAACGAGCACCTCAAATATATGTAAAAATTGCCCCTGTCAAAACAGCCCCAGATATATCCAGGGTCAGTGTTAGTTCACAAAAGGCAATAATAATAACAGAAGAAAAAAGACAATAACATTTACAGAAGGAAAAAAATAAGAAAATCACAAGAAACAATTCACAATGATCACATCGAAAGATTATGAGATATTCTTCTCAGGTACTCAACATTCCTAATCAATCCATACGCTGGTATGATAGCCTCCAAACGACGGCTCAGCTGAACGTACTTGCTTTTCGATGCAGTAGGCTGTCGGACACCACCCTTAAAACGTTCCATCTGAATCTCGACATGGTCCTGTTCCTTGCGAAAATGCTCGACAAGTTTTATAATGGATGGATGGTGGCAATCCACACATTGTTGGAAAGCATGGTGCCAACCTTCAACAGAATTGTTGGTGCGAGGCAGGCCGTTTGTAACCCGACCATGTACATTCCAGAGTGGAATAGGATATCGTGGATTCACTCTTGTGTTTAATCTCATTCTGCCGATGTAGTTATCCTCCCAGTAATCTATTAAAACTGCCATTTCTGGTGGACATTGTTGAACCAATTCATCAAAGACAGCAGCAACGTCAGCAGGTGGAACAAAACTGAGAGCCAGCAACATTTTGACATGTGTACGAAAGTTTTCGTCGTTTTTATATGCATCAGCAAGGTTTAATTGCTGCACCTTTCGCCAGAGATTCTGCCCAAGATGGAATAGGCACCCAACGATTTCTGCAGCTGGAAAAGCCTTTCCAACAGCATTTTGGCTTGCTTTTTCGAAATCAGACATAATACTTTTTGGGTTTAAAGCTGGCTGGAGATTCTTCAAACCATCAAACAAACGGTTGTATGAGGCTTCTGTTTTATCTGTCATTAAAGCGTATACCATAGGTAGAGCTTTATGCTCCACTAAACTATGAATTGTAAATACTTGGAAGAATAATTTTGGCGCTACTTTGAAAGTACCGTCAATGAACCAGTGCTGATGGGTTTTCAAGCTGTCTAGATTTTCGTTACTTCCAAACATCAGAATTCGATTTGGGTCCACTGCCCCTGAATCCCACAACATAAAAGGCATTCCTCTAAGTGTAGTCTGTAGTGCTTGTGGTATGACTATGTCCCTAACAGTCCCAGGGTTCTGAAGTGGCTCTCGAGTGATTTTTCTTTTCCTTTCGATGTTTCTTTGCGATGCACTGTACGATGGCAAATGGACAGCTGCTTCCAGAGCTATTCCAGCTGTACTGTTCTGGATGATTTGTCTGGGTTTGCAAAAGTCTTGTTCGGCACGTTCTCGCATTTCTATTGCAGCCTTGAGTGCTTCAATTTTTCCAGGCTCTGGTGTGTGATTGTGTTCAGTTATAACTGTTATAAAATCATCCATAATTTTTATTCTGCCACAACAGTGACTTTGTAAACATCGCCAGGATACACTGTCGTCAACATTACGTTTAGCGAATTTAAAACGGTATCCTTCGTAAAACAACATTCTTTTGCCTTTTTGTGTTGTCGATTCTTCCATTATGGATCTATGTTGTATTCTCTAAATGATAGATGTTGTATAGTAAAAGATATTTCAATAAGTGAAGACCACACACGCCGTTCTTCTTATATAGGGACACCAAGCGTAATAAAATGCTTTGCCATGCAGACTACGTAATTGGTCAGGTCTGGCCGGCCAGTCATGGCCATAAAAGTACCACACCACCTTTATATTTACCTTGTTTGATCTCCGTCCACGGACAGGCCCGTACCATAGCGCCTTGGACAAAGGAAGAGATAAGACGGAGCGAGTGAAATCTGACGGGGCTCGTGAGACTTAAAACCCATAGTTTTCCCCATGCCCTGGGGCACGTATTGGCATACTATGTTACGCAGTCTCAACCGTCTTTATTTGTCTGACCACAACCGGCGGGCCATAAGTGCTAATTGTACGTGCATCATGGTTTCTTAAAAATCTCTGATCTTAGTTTGTAGTATAGTCTATATACATACAAATAGGCTGGAAATTATAACATTTGTTAAAATATGCCCCCAAATGCTCAGAAATTGCACATAAAAAATCTCCTTAATTAAAAGTTATGTCGGGGCCGTTTTGTCCGGGGCAGTTTTGACCGGGGCCGTTTTGTCGGGGGCCGTTTTGACCGGGGCCGTTTTGTCGGGGGCCGTTTTGACCGGGGCCGTTTTGTCGGGGGGCCGTTTTGTCGGGGCCGTTTTGTCAGGGGCCGTTTTGACGGGTCACCATATATTACGGCTGTTATCGATTAATTTAAATTTAATCGTTAACTTTTGAAAAAATACCGAATAATTAATCGATAATTTTGATTAAAGCTAAAAATAAGATGTATGACGTCATTAAACTAAAAAATTTCAAGGGAAGTAACAAAAACAGGAAATTTACATTTAATTTTTAACAATGTTTAATTTTTGATATTATTTTCAATATAAAAACAGCTTATTTTAAAGTTTAAACTTGAAAAATCTTTTTTTTTTTAATGGAGAAGTTCGTTCGTAAAAAAAGGCAAACTATTAGTAATTATTCTTCTTCTTCTTCGTTCTCAATATTGAATATTGAGTTTTGCGTGCCACGAGTTGCATACAACTCAGTGACGCCCTAGGCCCCGGGAACAATTATAAATAATTAAATTTCTTATTAATAAATCCACAGCATCTTGTAACACGTTTCTTCAATTTTAATCGCTATTTTATCGATTAAAATAATTTTAATCGATAAAATCTTTTACCGATTAATCGAGAAATTAATCGATAATTTCCGCAGCCCTACTATTAACATAAACCTTGGAATAATAACGTGTATGACTCGTATGACGCAATAATATTCTGTATAGGGAAAAAAACACTACCTAGCCAAGAAAGGGTTATTGCATGTTTTCGATTTGTTCTAGAAAGGTTAATGTGTTGATGTGTACGTTTGGAAGTTCAGTTCACAGGTTCTCGGGCGTTTTCAAATAACTACCATTTTCACAAACCGTAGATTAAAATTTGCTTTTAAAGTGGTAAAATTATTGAAATATTTTAAATTTTAATTTACAAATGTGATATTGGCGAAATATCGAATGTTACAAGACAAACAGTAGCTCAAAACTGTAAAACATCAACTGCAAAAGATGACTTTAAAAAAAAAAATGTATACACTTGAACGGTTCCGGACGTCGGTTCCCTTCATTCCTCAAATTCCATTTTACGTCATTCAGCTCACAAGAGCTGGAAACCTGTACACTAGTAACTTAGATTGCCCAAAAACTAGTGTTTCCCCTGCCTAAATCAAATAGAGACAGACTTACCTATTCATACACAAAAACAAAGCAAAAGTGTTAACATTAAAAATCGTTTATTCGAAACGAAAGTAACTTCAATTCTTTCTTCAGACTTGAATTGTGAGATTTATCAATTTTTTTAATGATCAAGTTATAAAGGAAAATTTACTTTAAGCATTTTTGGTTGAGTTCCTATGCAATATGAGGTTGAATTTTATAGGAGCGGATGCCTTTTAAGTTTTTGAAATGTATGTAAAGGGCCGTCCATAAATGACGTCACGCGATTTTGGACGATTTTTTACCCACCCCCACTTGTCTCAAAATTTACCCCCTCCAATATGACGTCAAAAAGCTTTGCCCTCCCCCACCCCCCGGTCAATAAAAGTTGTATTTTCTGTTTGAAACTTTCAAATGAAAGAGAGCATGTTTAAAATAATTTTTGTCATTCAAGTATGTATTTAGTGTGTTTTGATGTTTGAGGAGAGAATCGTATGCTTTAAGTTACATTAATTTGGGCCATCCATAAAGTGGGTCACGCTATTTTGACAATTTGTAACTTCCCATCCACCATGTCACGAACTGTCACAAATCTTGGACCCCCCTAAAGTACGTCACAGTTTCGAAAAAAAAAACTATTTTTTATTAACAAAATAATTAAAATTTAATATAAACACCGTGACGTCACACATGGTCGGACCCCCCTCCCCCTGTCACAGACTGTCACACTTTCTTAGACCCCCCCTCTGGAGCGTGACGTACTTTACTTAATAGACGGCCCCATTATATATAATATATTATTATATTACATAATACGTATATATGTGTGCGCAATGTCCAAGATATCGAAGGATCTACTGCGGCCACTTCTCATTGACATACTAAACAAAAACTGTTACAAAGTGGGAAGGGGGTGATACTGGGTATAGAATGTTGATTATCCCTGGCCGGTCACCCTACATCATGGGTCGTAAATTGGTCGAAGGTTCTCTTTAAATGGGTCATTTTTATATCTTTGAGATGTATGCCATGTTAAAGTTCATACAATTGACAAGGAATGGTTAAAATAAATGAAACAAGCTTATACTTATAAACTATGAAGGTGAGAATAACAGATGTTAACACATTGGAGCTCTTCTTATTGAAGTCATTGATCGCTTGCTCTCTTTAACTTACGTCATCTAAAACAATAAATTGACACCGACACACTAGATTTATAACACTATTCACTCAAGCATAGCCGCAAAGACTTGTTAACTTACACGCTAGCAACAGTATCATCTTGTTGACACTAAGTCTTGCCACACGCACAATAGACCTTTGTTTTTATTTATAAAAACATCAATCGTACCACACGCACGCACTAGGCCTTTGTGTCTTATACAAAAACATCATTTTTACCACACGCACATTGAGACCTTTGTGTCATATACTTAGACAAAAACATCAATTTTTACGACATGCACACTAGACCTTTGTGTCTTATACAAAAACATCAATTTTTACGACATGCACACTAGACCTTTGTGTCTTATACAAAAACATCAATTTTTACGACATGCACACTAGACGTTCCTATCTTATATAAAAATATTTTTAAAAACATCAAGTTTACCACGCGCACACTTTGACCTTTATGTCTTTTTCAAAAAACATCAATTTCACTACATGAACACTTAGATCTTTGTGTCTCATACAAAAACATCCATTTTACCACATTCAAAAAAGAATACTAGAAAATCTAAAACCAAGAACATCACATCAGATGCAGAAGTAATAATACATCCGGTCGTCCACTCTAGAAGCAGACGTCTTACAAAATCCACACTGGAAACTTGACCACAGCCATACCGGAAATGCCACTTCATTCATTCTACAAGGTCTGACATGTCATCACTAAAATGTACATAAACTTTTTCTTAAAAGCAGATTTAAAAAGCAGTTGCATAATTTAAACTGAATATTTATTATGAAAAATGTTCACTGATAATAATGCAAGATCGAATTCAACTTATGTTTGCTCATTCCTGTTTGGTGATTCATTCCTATTTCCAGTTTCCCAGAAGAGTTTGTTCCTATAGCGAACTTGTCCTCTCAGACGACCTTGTTTTCGCAGACGCATGCGACTCGGCTAATTAACCTTTGACCTTGTTGATATATTTTAAGAAAAAGAAAAGAACAAATTAATAATTTAGGCATGGAGTGAAACATTTAGACAGTGAAATAATAATTGATGTTGTTAATTTATTTCCATTTCCATGAATTTAGCAGTCTGGTATTCAGAATTAAATGCTGCATCTCCATCATCGGCTAGATGTACCTACTCACTTCCATTAGTCAGCTATATGTACCTACCCACCTCCATCAGTCAGCTAGATGTACTTACCGACCTCCATCAGTCAGCTAGATGTACCTACTAACCTCCATCAGTCAGCTAAATTAAACACATATTCTTTGGACCTGAGATCTAATCTCTTAAGGCCTTGGCTATTACTTGGGCAATCTGCTCCATCTGTTGGGCAGTGCCATACAACATTGTCTGAACGTAGGACTCTCCTGCCCCCCTAACCTCCCCGGCAATGTCAAGGTAGATGTACCCATCAGTCAGCTAGATGTACCTACCCATCTCATTCAGTCAGCTAGATGTAACTTCTAACCTCGATCAGTCAGCTAGATGTAGGCTACCTACCCATCCCCATCAGTCAGCTAGATATATACCTACTAACCTCCATCAGTCAGCTAGATGTACATACTAACCTCCATCAGTCAGCTAGATGTACCTACTCACCTCCATCAGTCAGCTAGATGTACCTACTCACCTCCATCAGTCAGCTAGATGTACCTACTAACCTCCATCAGTCAGTTAGATGTACCTACCCACCTCCATTAGTCAGCTAGATGTTCATACCCACCCCCATCAGTCAGCTAGATGTAGGCTACCTACCCATCTCCATCAGTCAGCTAGATATATACCTACTAACCTCCATCAGTCAGCTAGATGTACCTACTCACCTCCAACAGTCAGCTAGATGTACCTACTCACCTCCATCAGTCAGCTAGATGTTCCTACCCACCTCCATCAGTCAGCTAGATGTTCCTACCCACCTCCATCAGTCAGCTAGATGTTCCTACCCACCTCCATCAGTCAGCTAGATTTACCTACTCACCTCCATCAGTCAGCTAGATGTACCTACTCATCTCCATCAGTCAGCTAGATGTACCTACCCACCTCCATCAGTCATCTAGATGTACCTATGACTCATGGCTACTCACTGTAAGAGACATGTATGTTGTGATGGCATTGTTTGAGCCTGCGACTTGATGAGTCTGGTGACTTCGTGATTTGAAGTGATTTCTCTGGTGATGTGACCTCCTGCGTGTGTTGTGTGGTGAACTCAAAGAGTGTCTATGTTGTGTGGTGAACTCAAAGAGTGTCTATGTTGTGTGGTGAACTCAAAGAGTGTCGTGTCTATGTTGTGTGGTGAACTCAAAGAGTGTCTATGTTGTGTGGTGAACTCAAAGAGTGTCTATGTTGTGTGGTGAACTCAAAGAATGTCTATGTTGTGTGGTGAACTCAAAGAGTGTCTATGTTGTGTGGTGAACTCAAAGAGTGTCTATGTTGTGTGGTGAACTCAAAGAGTGTCTATGTTGTGTGGTGAACTCAAAGAGTGTCTATATATGTTTAAAGCGAATGCAATTAAAAATTAATTTGTTTCACAGACCACTGAAACTGAAAGGGGTCTTGATTCTTGTTGTACAGTTAGACTATTATACTCACCTCCATCAGTCATCAGCTATGCGCGCTATGTGAATGTTCCTAGCGTCAATGTCGTATGGCGCCTCCTTCATGTCTCGCTGGTCTACCAACAGGGTCGAGTTGTTGATCATTAATTCAAAGCTTACCTCTGTGTTAATAAAACAATCAGATAAATCACGATGGAGCTCACGCCATTATTCAGTAGAATATTGCATTTCAACAAAATAAGAAGTGAAAAAGAAACTGAATTGAAAGAACTAAAATATGTGCCAAGTCTAGTGTAAGTGTAATCTTGTCCAGGGGCGGCTAGACCTGTGGTAATTGAAAGTAAAGAACTAAAATATGTGCCAAGTCTAGTGTAAGTGTAATCTAGTCCAGGGGCGGATAGATTTGTGGTAATTGAAAGTAAAGAATGTTTGGCCACCATTGGTCCAGTCAATGTTTTGCCACCATTGGTCCAGTCAATGTTTTGCCACCATTGGTCCAGTCAATGTTTGGCCACCATTGGTCCAGTCAATGTTTTGCCACCATTGGTCCAGTCAATGTTTGGCCACAATTGGTCTAGTCAATGTTTGGCCACAATTGGTCTAGTCAGTGCTTTAAAAAAAAATTCTCTCCCAGATCTGTCACTTAATTTCAGTCAAAAAAACATTTGGGGGAAATTTCGGTTTCACAATAATTTTAGAATTAAACTTTTTTGTTTGCTTATGTTTACGACTTCAGACAGTTTTATTTCCAGACATTTTTTTTCTCTCTTCAAAGTAGAGTTAACTGAGTTACCAAAGTACACAGGTTCTCAAATATTTTCAAGCCACGAGGCCTACATAAGTATAAGAATAAGTGCAAAACTGTCCTGAAAAGGAAAGCAAACTTGAAGCCATATTCCTTAGTGGAGATGTGAAACCGTGAATTTTAAATCTTAAAAAAAAAAGGTGTAGGCTGTAACTATTACTGTAACTGTAACTATAAGTGTAACTACTTGTAACTGCTCTGTCAATGTGCAGCCATTATGACTTGAATGCGCCAAGTGAGATCATATATTTAACACCGGACCCTGACATCTCGAAATCTTCAGAAGACATTAATTTGTCATACCTACCACGCTCTCTCCCACCCCTAACTGATTTGTTTCAACCAGGTGTTCGATCAAGTCATGTAAAGGAAATGTTAGTTATTTATCCTATAGTCTATAGCTAGTCATTCAAAATAATAAAACAAAAGAGACATTTCGAGATTTTTTAAAAAAAAAAGGGGGGGGGGGAGAGAATAACTTTTTAACTTGGTCCATTATCGAGCAAAAAGTTTTTGTAACTAAATAGACGGACTGGGGGGGGGGAGGGGAGGAGTAACAGCTCACCTTTGACAGTGATGTGTTGAGACACGTATCTCAGGTACCTGAACTTGTTGTCGTACAGTAGTATGACCTCACAGAAGTACCGCCCGCTGTCGCTACTGGTCGCCCTGGGGATGGTCAGGCGAATGCTGCCCGGTCCCTCGTCCCCATTGCGGGACACGCCCCACCCTTTAAAACTGGCCATCGGGTGCTGGGAGGCGAAACAAATGGACGGTAAGATTACACAAATGTGCAGATAAATGTGTATATACGTGTGTAGATAAATGTATAGATGCATGTGTAGACAAATGTGTAAGTGTAAATAAATGTGTAGATCCATGTATAGACACATATGTAAATTAATGTGTAGTTACATTGACATGTGTAGACCAATGAGTATGCTTAAAAACATGTCTATTACATTGACTCTGTCAGTCCCAAGACGTGAGCCCCCTAGACCTAGACCTAAGTTGACATCCGTCTCATACAGCGCAAATTAGGCTATCTATAAGTAAACAGATGACAGTTCAAGGTCGTTGGTAAATCAGAGGTCTCAGTGGAGATCGTAGTTCAACCTTAGTGGAGGTCGCAGGTCAACCTCAGTGGAGGTCGCAGGTCAACCAGAGATGACATAAGAGGTCGTTAGTCAATAAAGATGTCTTTCACTTGAGAAAATGTGAGATTGAGAGGATGTCACGTGACGGAAGTAAGGGTTATACCAGAATGCATTAGATGAGAGTGGAGAAGGCAATAGAGAGAGACAGGTTGTTGTAGTGTCTCTGACAAGTTTCATGTTTTAAAATGGTATATAATCTACATCACATGTTACAGCAAATAAATTTAACTTATTTATTGAATATTGAGAATTATAAACGTTTTATTTTTATTGTGAGAAAGATTTTGTTGTTAATAAGGCCTACACAAAAAAAACAACAACCGGGAAAACAACACCTTTACAATGTCAGTAGAGGTCAGAGGTCAACCACGTGCAGTGTTAGAAGGCCGTGGGTCAGAAGAGACATGTCGTTTTCCGACAGAACAAGCTGCAGACAGGACATGTAACCATTAGAGCATATTGCGTAAGATCAGATGGCCACAACATTAGGATTTCACCACAGCAGGGAATCTACCCGAGAACTCAAACTCTGAGTACGCCCGTGAAAGAAAACTGAACGGGGTTGGGGGTGGGGTCACTACGCCTGAGTGCACTGGTCAAGTCATCTTGTATGAGGTCGCCTATTTGGGGGCAATGCGGGACATGTCAAAGTATAAATAGTATAATGCAGACCTTACCGTAAAGTTGGGCGGGCCGAAACAGTCGCCCATTTCGACCAAGTCGTTGGTCACCAAGGTGCTGCACGAGTTGTCCACGTCGGTCTTCCGGCTGATGGCGAACTCCTCGACCACCGTCGACGGGTCCAAGGGAATCTTTGCGGCCAGCATTTCTCTGGAGCATTTGAGAACCAGTGTGTCTCCCTCTGTGAGCTCGTAGGGTCCAATCATGGCTAGGATAGAACAAAAGAAGATAAAAAAAATTTCCACACCAGAGACAAATGGTTGGTCATTTTGAGAGCCCCGAGGTCTGTGATTAAAAAATGTTGCCGCTATGTTATAAAAAAAATATAATAAAAAATTCAAATCCATACAGCATGGACTCGAATCGTTCATATTCCCGATAATCTCGTGCTATCTTTCATGTGTGATTAATTGGGGGAAAATAACATGTAATGTAAACGATCAGCAGGCGTTTAACTCTCTTGTACTCGGACCTAAAAAAAAACGACGTCACATGAAAAAGTTTGTCAGGGGCTCTCACTGTTGTTGGGCGAGCCCCGGTGGTTTCCAAAATATCTGCAATTTCACGCTAATATAATATACAATACATGTCTCTTGTTCAGGGCTATATTTACTTCATCTTATAATATAATATATTAAAATATATTTTATATATCAAAGACTCTCCTTCTATGGGCAAATATGACACCATTTTGGGAACCACTTTGAGTTGAATATTTGTCAATCGGAGTGATTATTCACACGGCTGTGGGAATAACGTCTACGTAATTCACACAGTGACGCATGCGCATTGGTGTCCATTTGAACGATAAATAGTTACGATCTTTTAAAAAAAAAGATAATTATTTCATGAGCGTCATTGTGGGTTGGGGGGGGGGGGATAACGCCTGCCTTTATCAACTACAATGTTACAGTATTAAACATTGTTACGGATTAATGTTTATGCTAACGTCATACTCACCCAGAGTCACGTGACACAGCAATGCTAACAACAGAATTGGTCTCATTCTGTCACTGCAGGCAAAATGTTGGCTCAAGCTAGAGACGGTCCGTTCCCAGGCAGTTCAGACTTCTCTCAGGCAAATTGGGCTTATCTTGAGGTCTCTTCTTTATTATAGAAGGAGATGGCGATTCGTAACCGTGGATTGTTATGCATAGATCCGTATTCGGGCTTAAATAATAACAAAGATACAACTTTCAAGGTAATGTATTCGGCTATATTTTTAGAATACAACGAACGATCTTAAAAACATATAATATGATATAGCTTAATAGATAATGACATTTTCCGTTTGAAGCCATTGGTCACGGCGTCATTAGTTGGTGACGTGTCAGTTGTGCAAATGGACACCGTTTGGACAGGAGATGTCACACAGGCACCAAGGACTGGAATTAGGTGGTTTGTTTACAAACGCATTCTGGCCTACGATTGGTTGAAACGCAGACGCGGGACAATGTTAATGTGAAAGTTTTGTCAATTAACGCGGCCATCTAATGTAGGAATTTGCCCTATCAAGGATTGTGTATGACAATTCAATCAGCTTCTCCAATGATTGATATGATTTATAAATTCCCAACATAGCTATGCGGGGTTTACTCCAGATTAATGAAACGATAACTTCATGAACATTAAAACTTGATGACGAACATCTCTCTCGTCAAAGAATGCCACCACCCACCCTCCCCCCTTTTCCCCCCGGATATGAGGAGTTACCAATCTTTAGAATTGAAAGTTTTGTAAAGGGAAGAAACTAATGGAAGGATCTTGGATGGTGATGGTGGTTTCTTCAGTATGATTGCCGCACATCAAGTTGACCTTGCCGCATATCAAGTTGACCTTGCCGCACATCAAGTTGACCTTGCCGCACATCAAGTTGACCTTGCCACACGGGTTGTTCTTGCTACATGCAGAGCTCCGAGAGGTGTTAGATTGCAAGCACAGATAATTTATTCTCCTTATCCATTCCGTTCCGGACCCTCCTATACGGAAGATTATTGCGTCCTACGCTTGTCCATGGTTTATGTCTAGCCTTGCATTTTTTATTAGAGTTTTAAGTGTTTGTAGAGTGTTGGTTTTCCTGGTTTGACCAGGCAACCCTTCCCACGTCCGATTTCCAGACGGGAAAAACGGGAATTTGTATGCCTTTTGTTCTTGCATAAGGAATCAGAAAAGTTAGTAGTTTTTTTTTTAATCCAATGTCTATTTGAGGGTTGTAACTTGTATTAGATTATCTTTGTGGTTATTTCCAATTTATAATTAATTGCCTTATGTATTATTCTTACTATCTTGCTCTTTGTTCGTCTATCCCCTAGTGTTTCAAGGTTTAATGATTTAACTAATGGTATTAACTTTTGTCAGTTTTGAATATTCTCCAGTGATGAATCTGGAAGCTCTTGTTTGAATTTGATCTTCGTTTTCTTTGGTCCGATACAAAAGATACATATGCTAGTACAGGTCTCGCCAAAGTTAGATATCATTTTAGTACATGTATTATATTCTTGTCACCTCTAAGTTTCTCTTTATAAAGCCTAAGGTTTTGTTTGATTTAAAAAAAATACTTCATTAAATCATTGACATGGAGTTGGAGAACATTAACATTCTTTATTTAATAATGCTCTACATAGCAGAGTAGGGTTTGGGGAGGGTTTGGTAGTGTTGAGGGCTCACGGTCCGCTAGAGAAGTTCTTGAACTCTGTGAACATGTCTTATATCAGTATCAAGTAAAACAAGCCAAACATTGGTTGTTCCACACCAAACGATTCATTAAAACTTAATAACGCAAGTCTCAGTGGCCTTAAAGTTAAAGTCAAAATTTAAGTCACAAGTCCTGACCGATTGGCAGTTTCTTCTTCAGCTTTGAAAGAGCAGATAATAGAGCAACTGTATTAAAATAACAATGGCATTGTGCTGGGTTGTTTACTTGTTTTGTTTTTTATCTATCAAAAGCAAAAGTCCAGGCATAGACTAAGCAATAGTAAACAAAACAAAAAAAACAAATTTAAAAAAAACATTTCAATCATGTTGCTATAGCAAAGATTCTAAAAACATCAAAATAAAAGTCTCAACTTTTCGGTTCAATTAAGAATTTTTTTTAAATTCATTGATCATGTGTAAAGAATAAATTAGATTGAATTTCCAGGTTCACATAATAAATTCATATGGTTATTGATTCAAGTATTTAGACATTCTCTATACATTTCCTGCACACAGGGATTTTTAAAATCATTATTTATATATAAATAAGTTGATAAACTCAGTCAGTTGTTTGATTAACAGCAAGGGTAACAACTACACAGAAATAAAATATAACATTCACTAACACTTCTTTATATTCCCAGGGAACTATGTAACTATTATATCTGTAGTTGTAGAGACAAACACAATTTGTATTACTAATATTGCTGATACATTTTTAAAAAACAAATTTAAGGCTGAGGCTATACAAATGTTCTACTACTAATGTTTTCAAATACATTTAATTTTTCTTTTCTTAGCCTGAGCAAAAAACAAAAATGTTTTTTTTATTTTATTTTGGAAATCCTTTTTTCTACATTCAGCACAAACTTTGCCAGCAAAGTGTATTTATAACACTTTCAGCTAACACTTTCTTTGCATAAGTATTAAGTATCAGAGGTAGTAGATGCTTTTTCTTTTGGTCATTTTTGTCTTATTTAAATTTAAAGTTTATAAAATATCCTTTATTTTTACATTATTTCTATGACAAATATGACTATGCTATATTTCTCTTGTTAAGTGCATACAAATTTATATCATATTACAAAGTGAGTTGAGCCAATGAAATATCCTAAAATAGTGTAGGAATTTGTATTATATTATAATGGGAGTTGAGCCAATATAATATCCTAAAATAGTGTAGGAATTTGAATTATATTATAATATTATAATGGGAGTTGAGCCAATATAATATCCTAAAATAGTGTAGGAATTTGAATTATATTATAATGGGAGTTGAGCCAATATAATAAACTAAAATAGTGTAGGAATTTGTATTATATTATAATGGGAGTTAAGCCAATATTACATCCTAAAATAGTGTAGGAATTTCTTGCTGTTAAATCTTTCCTGATTGTCTAGAAAAACTCATTTAGCAACAACAACAAAAATGTCCCATAAGACCAGACACACCTCACAGCTGTTCTCTTGATCAGACACCTGGCCCATCATTGATTTAGGACACCACAGAGACTGACATTCAGACTGAAAACACATGCACAACAAACTACTTCATTTATTTGGATCAGTCAAACAAATCATTTGATCTCATCAATGTTCCCTCTAAGATCCGTTGGTTCGAGTGCAAAGTTAAAAAAAAACTTGTGTGCAAAGTTGCACAACATCCATAATTTCAGCAATATTTTACATATTTTCTGCGCTGTAATTCTAAACTGCTGCGCAGCATCTGTGAGATATCTTTAGTGCCGCAAAGCTTAAGGCAACAGTGGATCTAATAGTATCTTAGGAAATTGGAGACACAAAGAATCATAAACAATAAATAAATTAACTTATTTTGTTTTGTGGAATTTTTAACTTTTATTTTAAATTGGCATCTAAGATTTTGTATAGGCTGCCATGTTAGGTCGAATTTTGTAAGGACCATTCTGAACTGTACAACTGTACAGATGAGATGGCTGTTCACTCTGCTAGACAACAACGAAGTTGAGGCACATTGTTTTATTGTTTGTTCAAATGAGGAGATAACTGCTGATATAGTGCAATAAAATAATATATCATTTTATCAAGCAGATTTTCCTTGAGGCCAAAGCAGAGCAGTAGAATTTTAGAGTGAGTGGAAGTGATTCAATATTTACACAATAAATACATATTTTACAATATGGCACATAAAATCAGCATAGCGCTTTTCTGTCAATATTTTTTATTAATCCCTAGTAGCAGCTGTCAAAATCTTGTACTTATTCAACACTGTTCGTATTTCTTGGGCTTTTGTTCACATCAATAATTATCATTTGAATGAAATGTTTCAGAAAAAAAGGTCTATTTATAAATTAAGCTGCTATTTTAGAATGAATGTTTATTTGAGACATCAAGTACACAGTACAAATATACATTGTAAAACAAATTTTCAGGTTTTTGTCAGACATTGAGTATTCAGAGGTGAACTGATGAAGTCATTGGTACCAACGATACTAAAACATATATAAATTATATACCTGGTAAGTAAAATTGATAACAATGATCAACAATTGGGCAAATAAACATCTATAGTTGTTGAACAAACATTCACTTTTTCAACATCTTGAAGCATGGACATCTAGGTCAGTTCTCACAGAGGACAGATTTAAAATCAAACAGTTGAAACTGATGGAGCCAAGTGGGTAGTGGTCAGGGTCCCAACCAGCAATGACAGAGCCAAGTGGGTAGTGGTCAGGGTCCCAACCAGTAATGACAGAGCCAAGTGGGTAGTGGTCAGGGTCCCAACCACCAATGACAGAGCCAAGTGGGTAGTGGTCAGGGTCCCAACCAGTAATGACAGAGCCAAGTGGTAGAGTGCCAGCACTGTCATCAAAGTCTTGAGGCCACACTCACATGTCATGGTACTGTCATCAAAGTCTTGATGCGACAGACGCATGTTGTGGTACTGTCATCAAAGTCTTGATGCGACAGACGCATGTTGTGATATTGTCATCAAAGTCTTGAGGCGACACTCACATGTCATAGTACTGTCATCAAAGTCTTGATGTGACACCCACATGTCGTGGAAAACAGTAGCAAAGACATGACATTGCAGAAGCAACCCACAGACCCTATCAATTAGCTTTTTGATCTTTTTGCACTGTTTGTGGTCGTTATCTCGTCATCAAACTGTTTCCTTTTAATAATACGCCCGCTGCTACTGCGGCGGACCACATCAGACTCACTGAGTTTCTCTAAAGCTTTCTCTGCAACATGAACTTGCATCTTTTTTGGAGTGGCCACTCTTTTAGGTGCTGGGCTTGACTCTAAGAAGAGTTTGCTGATGGTTTTCACTCTAGTACTGCTGTCTTTGTTAGAGACAAAACTTGGAGAGGCTGGCTGAGGACTAGAGGACTTTTGGCTTCCTTTAGCTGAGACTGCGGGAGGACTAGAGGACTTTTGGCTTCCTTTGGCTGAGACTGCGGGAGGACTAGAGGACTTTTGGCTTCCTTTAGCTGACATTGCAAGAGGACTAGAGGACTTCTGGCTTCCTTTAGCTGACATTGCAAGAGGACTAGAGGACTTCTGGCTTCCTTTAGCTGCCATTGCAAGAGGACTAGAGGACTTCTGGCTTACTTTAGCTGACATTGCAAGAGGACTAGAGGACTTCTGGCTTCCTTTGGCTGAGACTGCAGGGGACATATTAGATTTGGAATGATTTTTTTTGGCTTTTATATTGAATTGATTTACTGATAAGAGTTCCACTTTTTTCACATTAGACTTATGGGAACCCAAACTTTTACTCGATGAACTTTCATTCTTTGCAGATACAATTTTTGCTGGGCTTATTTTACTGGACTGCCTGAGTTGATTTGTCTCATTCGTAATTTGAACACCAGTACCCACACCAGTGTTTTCCATGCCCATCATTTGACTGCTATCAGTGAGAGGTTTCTTTGAGTCTTTGATATTTTCTGATGGTACTGGGTTACCGTTGGCTTCCACAAAAAATTCTTTAGGAGTTAAATTGTTGGTTATTGTTGTACTGTTAAAATCTTTATTCTGGCCTGTTTCACTCACTTGGTCCTGTGCCCCATGTGTAGAATCCTTTGTGCTACCTGAATGTTCAATGTTTCTCTCAACATCTGTGTTGCCTTGTGTCACGTGTACAGTATATTCACATAAAACATTTTTTTCTGTTTCCAGATTTCCTTCAGCTTGAAGTTCCGAATTCTCACTCCCCGTCGGCATCTGTTCTCTATGTGACATCCCGGCAACTTTGTCACTTTTACTAGGGGATGTGGACACATAGATGTGTATAAATTGGGCATCATCAAAATGATTGTCATTTGAACTCGGTGCAAGAGTGTCTTCTTTGGCTGCAATGGGATTGTTGACAGTACCATCAGCAGTGACAGAGCCGCTCACCTGCCAGAGCCCAGGTGCACCTGAATCCTTGGGGACAGTTCCACCAGCATCAGTGTGAGTTTGTGTGGCAGGACGACTGAGCAATGAGTAGCTGTGACCTTTTTCTCTCTTTGGCACGTCTTTTCTGCCTAAATCAAGCACTGACATGACAATAGGGCCATCGGGGAAATTACTCTTTTTCCCTTTCGGTTGTGCCTGGTGACTGGTCTTATAGTTTGAGGCTCCCTCTGTTTTCTTGTTTTTGCTGGATATTTCTTGAACTCTGCTGTCTCGCATGCTGTTTTCTTGCATCACTTTCGAAGCTGTGTCAGCAATAGCAGATTTTGCCTCAGTGGGTCTAAAACTAAGAATCTTGATGACTTTTGAGCCGCTGCCAGTGTTTACAAGAGAATCTTTGCCAGAATTGTTCCTGACCTGAGCGACAAGTTGGCCACAAGGTTCATGGCCAGCAGGCTCAGACACTGTGATTTCAGGATCCCTGTTCCCTCTCCTTTCTACCTTGATAAAAATGGGTGAGCTGAGTTGGCCACTGTCTTCAAGTTTGCCAGTGGCCCTCTCACCTGAGCCAGTCTGAGTCGTCTTTGAAACCTTAGACTCGGACTGAGTTATTGCATCAGGCTGAAATGGCTGAGCTGAGCTCTCCTTTAAAGGAGTAAAGGTAAGATTAGAGTTCTCACTGGGTTTAACAGGAAAACCATTGTTGCAGAACAAAGTATTTTTCCCCATTTCCCTGGCATTGATCTCTAGTAGTTGTTGGTTTGATTGGTTGCTCTGGTCGTCATTTATCACCACATATCTCACCTGTTCAGGTGAGCTGGTGTCCAGTACTTCATACAAAATTTTCTGTCCGTCCGACTGAAAGATCTGAACAGATTCCATATCACTGCCTTCTAAACTGATACAAGTCATGCCCTCGCCTTCATCACTGCTGTTTGACCTTCCTTGCTGCTGGCTGACCTGATTCGGTTTTAACTGGATCTTGGGTGAGCATCCCGGCTTCTGTATGGACAACGGTGCGGGCTTGACCAGGACAGGGATGCTGGACTCCCCACGGATTTTAATCTCCCACTTGTGGAAGAACCTCATGTGTCTGTTGACGGAGCTGAGCTGGAAAAACTCTCTGTGGCAGATGGAGCAGATGAAGATCTGCGGGACGCCGTGGAGTTTGAGGATATGCTTGGTGACCTGCTGGGTGTTCTTCATGACGTACAGGCACACGTCACACCTGTGCATGCCCACGCGCTCCACGTCTTCGTCGGTGTGGGTCTTCATGTGATTGTGAAGCTCTGACTTGGTGATATAGCGCATGGTGCACATGAGACATGAGTACGGCATAACACGGGGATCATCGGCACAGAGGTGTGTGCTGTCGTAACCAATGATCTTTACAGAGGCACATTTGGACGGGGAGCTGTCTGTAGTTATGTCAGTATCAGAGCCCTCCAAACTTTTGCGATTCCCTGCTGGGGTCATATCAGTGTCAGCCGTCGTTTGGTCAGTCTCGTAGAAAACTGATAAATTTGATTTTTCCAGCGTGGTGTTGTGCACTTTTTTCAGATGGGACCTCAAACTTGGGATGCCACTGAACTGCATGGCGCATGACCCACATGTCAACTCATCATAGTTAGATTGCCCTTCAGAATTCGTCTCGGACATCAAAGAATTTGTTGATTTGTCCCCCTCGGTCTCCCCTTTAGCCGAACCTTTTCTTGTTTTATTCGGCAGGACATTTTTACCTTTTTTCCACGATGCAGAACCAAACCTTTTCCCTTCTGTCGCTTGGTCGGCATTTCCTGACCCGTGCACCTGTTCAGTCTGTGGGATGTTGGAGGTTTCAGTGAGTTCTACTTTGATGGATTCCTCCCCTGGCGTCCTGCCCTCGGGCGAGCATGGTTCTGTTATCTCCTCCTTGACCATCGTCTCGGCTCGCTGCTTGGTTGGCTTGACGAATAAAGTCTCAGAGGCATTATACTCAAAGTTGTCATCTGACCAAACAGCGTTGTTGATGTGCCAGGCTGCATCGACACTTTCACAGAATTTGACCTGAACGATTAAGTAAAACAATTATTCCAACAATAAAAGATTAAATTCTTATATGTTGGTAGTAGAAGAAAGTGGCGAGGGTGTGACTAAAAAAAGCCTTACCTTGAGTTTGTGATGGAAGTTGATATGCCTGACAGTGATGCTACGTGACAGAAACCTCTTGTGACAGAATGAACACTGATACCTTTCCACCTGATGAGAAAAACAATGGTCTAATCTCATGTGTGTCCAGGCCAGGGTTATAATAATACTTGGTCTAATGTCATGTGTGTCTAGGCCAGGATTATAATAATAATACTTGGTCTAATCTCATGTGTGTCTAGGTCAGGATTATAATAATACTTGGTCTAATCTCATGTGTGTCTAGGACAGGGTTATAATAATACTTGGTCTAATCTCATGTGTGTCTAGGCCAGGGTTATAATAATACTTGGTCTAATCTCATGTGTGTCTAGGCCAGGGTTATAATAATACTTGGTCTAATCTCATGCATGTCTAGGCCAGGGTTATAATAATACTTGGTCTAATCTCATGTGTGTCTAGGCCAGGGTTATAATAATACTTGGTCTAATCTCATTTGTGTCTAGGCCAGGGTTATAATAATACTTGGTCTAATCTCATGTGTCTAGGCCAGGGTTATAATAATACTTGGTCTAATGTCATGTGTGTCTAGGCCAGGGTTATAATAATACTTGGTCTAATCTCATGTGTCTAAATAACAGGTTAAAAACAATCATAAAAATGCTGTAATTTGGACTATGGGGGACTTAAATCTTCCAGATATAAATTGGAAAAAATATACAATCGATAGCCACCAAAATAATAAAGAAATTAATGAACATTTCTTAGACACAATAAACAACATAAACCTTGAACAGATAGTAAAAAAAGCAACTAGGAAAAACAAAATACTAGATTTATTCCTAACAAACAGACCAGGACTAGTAGTAGACTGCACAATAATTCCTGGGCTGTCTGACCATGATATTGTTAGGGTAACCAACACAATAAAAACTAAAATAAATAAGATGCCTAGAAGAACAATATAGCTTTGGAATAAATGCAATTTAATAAAATTACACCAATCAGCTTCTAATTTCCAACAAAATTTCCTAAGTAAATTCGGCATAGTTAGCCCTGTAGAAGAAATATGGAAGGAAATAAAAACAAATCTAAAAACCATAATGGATCAGAATGTTCCAACAAAAATAACTTCAAATAGAATTAATAAATGCTGGTTCAATTTTAAATTAAAAAAGTATTGCAAACTAAAGGAGAATTTATTTAAGAAATTTAAGGCTACCAATTTAGAAAGGATACACAAAAAATACTTAAAAATTAA
>MUZC01004409.1:384468-437764 GCA_002072015.1 Radix auricularia | reverse complement strand
GACCCTGGTAATTACAGACCTGTATCACTTACTAGTATCACATGTAAATTACTGGAACACATAATATATAGCAGAATAGTTAACCACCTTGACAAATATAATGCCCTATGCCCACACCAACATGGCTTTAGAAAGAACAGATCATGTGAAACACAATTGATAGGCCTAATAGATGATCTATCAAAAGGCTTAGATAATAATGATCAAATAGATACAATATTACTAGACTTCTCAAAAGCATTCGACAAAGTTCACCACCTTAGTTTACTCAAAAAACTTAAATACTTTGGAATCTCAGGTCCCTTACATCACTGGATCCAAGATTTCCTATTGGGTAGGGAGCAAACTGTAATAATTAATGGTTCTAAATCTACACCAATAAAGGTTAACTCAGGAGTTCCACAAGGAACTGTCCTAGGTCCCTTACTATTTTTAATTTATATAAATGACTTACCCAACAATATCTCAACAGGAACTAAAGTTAGGTTATTTGCTGATGATTGTATAATCTATAGAACAATCAAGTCAGAACAAGATAGCAAAATTTTACAAAAAGACTTAGATGAATTAATAAAATGGGAAACTAACTGGAGTATGTCCTTCCACCCAGAAAAATGTCAACTGCTAAGAGTAACAAAGAAAAAGAAACAAATAAATTCAAAATATTTCATTCATGGAAAAGAACTAACCCAAACTAAAGATGCGAAATACTTAGGAGTCATAATAAATGAGAAACTATCTTGGAATCCCCATGTCAATGAAGTTATTAAAAAATCAAACAAAACCTTAGGCTTTATAAAAAGAAACTTTTACAAATGTAACAAAGATATAAAACTAAAATGCTATCTCACCCTGGTGAGACCTATACTAGAATATGCATCTTCAGTATGGGACCCATCCACCAAAGAAAATATTGATAAGTTAGAACAAATACAAAAAAGAGCTGCCAGATTCATTACTGGAGAATATTCAAAACTGACAAGAGTAACACCATTAGTTAAATCATTAAACCTTGAAACACTAGAGGATAGAAGAACCAAGAGTAAATTAGTAATTATACATAAGGCAATTAATTCTAATTTAGAAATACAACACAAAGATAACCTAATACAACCCTCAAATAGACATAAAGATAAAAACACTTTTCTTATTCCATATGCAAGAACAAACACATACAAGTTTTCTTTCTTTCCGTCCGGTATTCGGGCGTGGAATGGGTTGCCTGAAGAAACCAGGAAGGCCACCACTTTATCATCTTTTAAAACTCTAGTAAGAATACAGGACTAAACACAAACCATAGAAATACGTAGGACGCAATAATCTTCTGTACAGAAGGAGCGTCTGTAACATATAAGATAAGATAAGATAAGATAACAGGTGATCATTGAATTGAATAATATTTTTTCAAACATCACAGATGCATCCTACTTTCTTCATATTAGAACCCACTATAGACCACGCTGGCCTGTGTTGAGAAGTTCAGCAGTGTATTGGTCATATTTACACAATGGACCATGTTGACCTGAGTTGAGAAGCTAAGCAGTGTATTGGTCATATGTTACACAATAGACCATGCTGGCCTGTTTTGATTGATTAGCTATTTGACTGACAGTGACCGCCTTACTTATTATGGTGGACAGACAAATAGCCTATCACTTTCAGTTTTTTACTTTTTAGTCTGAAACCAGAACTACTAAAGATGATCCCATGTAAACGTTTGAAACCAAACATATTTCATTAGCCCTCCAGACCTGATTAGCTCTTTCTTGAACTAAGGCAATGGTTGATAAAAGGATAATTAATATAAGAATTTTAAGGACATTAGCATTATTTCTTTCACTTTGAAATAATTGACAATACCTTGGTGTGTTTATTACGTATATGACTACGGAGCTGAGCATTCTGCCTGAAACCAGCATTACAAAAGTCACATACATATGGCTTCTCATCTGTGTGGATGCGTAGATGCTCGATCATGATACTCTTTCTGCCAAATATCCTGTGGGAAAAGATTTGGTATAGATTTGGTAAGTGTGCTTCAAGAAAAACAGTAAAATCTTAATGTCTTACAAACTTACATCTGAAATGTTTTAGTGAACAAATAAAGTTATCATGTCAACAATACAAAACTGCTCATCTTAATTTTTTATCTGCCCTGGCAGCTCCCACACTAATAGATATGTGCCCTGGCAGTTCCCACAATATTAGATATGTGCCCTGGCAGCTCCCACAATATTAGACATGTGCCCTGGCAGCTCCCACAATATTAGACATGTGCCCTGGTAGCTCCCACAATATTAGATATGTGCCCTGGCAGCTCCCACAATATTAGATATGTGCCCTGGCAGCTCCCACACTAATAGATATGTGCCCTGGTAGCTCCCACACTAATAGATATGTGCCCTGGTAGCTCCCACAATATTAGATATGTGCCCTGGTAGCTCCCACAATATTAGATATGTGCCCTGGTAGCTCCCACACTAATAGATATGTGTCCTGGCAGCTCCCACACTAATAGATATGTGTCCTGGCAGCTCCCACGCTAATAGATATGTGTCCTGGCAGCTCCCACACTAATAGATATGTGTCCTGGCAGCTCCCACACTAATAGATATGTGTCCTGGCAGCTCCCTCACTAATAGATATATGTCCTGGTAAGTCCCACAATATTAGATATATGCCCTGGCAAATCTTACAATATTAGATATGTGCCCTGGTAGCTCCCACAATATTAGATATGTGCCCTGGTAGCTCCCACAATATTAGATATATGCCCTGGCAAATCTTACAATATTAGATATGTGCCCTGGTAGCTCCCACAATATTAGATATGTACCCTGGTAGCTCCCACAATATTAGATATGTGCCCTGGCAACCCCCACAATATTAGATATGTGCCCTGGCAGTTCCCACAATAATAGATATGTGCCCTGGCACCTCGCACAATAATAGATATGTGCCCTGGCAGCCCCCATTATAGTAGTTGTATGCCATGAAAGCACTTATAATAGTAGATATGTCCCCAAATAAAAGGAGTAACCTAAATAGTTCTCCATCAAGTTATCAAGATATGAAATCAACAAATTTACCTGCTACAGACTGAGCACTGGTGAGGGTCTTGACTGTTCATGATACCTCCCTCTTTGGACAGAATAATTTTTGTCACATTAGGATCATTTTCATCCTCTTCTTCCTCTTTGAAGAACGTCCTGGTTTTGGCTGGTTTCTCAGCCGCTGTTACTTCCCCCCCAATCAGAGACAGTTCAGCCAGACCCAGTGCTGCCTCCTGCCTGTCTTGAGCTGTGTGAGACAGCTGGAACGTGTCTTGGTCGACTTTACTGTTCGGATCCTCGTTCGTTTTCATGTCGTCTGTCAATTTAATGTGTTTCCCCTTTTTAGAATCTTTCCTCCCGATACGTTTACCTTGTCTTTTCTCCACACTGTTGGTTGCATCAGTATCAACCACCGTGCTCACGACTGTTTCATCGACGCATTCAATCTCATCCACCTCATGAAGCTCATAGCCGCAGGGATCGGCTTGAGTCGAATCAACGGTCACAGATCTAGTGGTATCACCTGGCACAGTCCTAACTGGCATGTTTTGATTGTCGTGCACCAAAACCTCGCTCGACGTCTCCACAAGTTCTTCCACAACAATGTTCTCCTTGCACAGGATCTCACCAAATTTGGCCTCGTTCTCCATCTTGTCCACATCCTGGTCCAAACCCGATATGATGGTCTCGTTACTTCCCAACAGCTTGTTGCGGATGGTGAACACTTTTTGGTCCTCCACACACTTGATGACAGGGAAGACTTCCCTCACTGACTTGGCATCGACATTGTGGGCCTTGCGGATGTGTATGAGCAATGTCCCACTGGTGTAGTATGACTAGATGAAAATAGAACAATTAATAAAATTTAACATTAAGACATTCTAGAGACTGGCCATACTATACACTGGCCATTCTAGACACTGACCATACTATACACTGGCCATACTATACACTGGCTATACTAGAGACTGGCCATATCAGAGACTGACCATACTATACACTGGCTATGCTAGAGACTGACCATACTATACACTGGCCAGACTAAAGACTGACCATACTAAACACTGGCGTACTAGAGACTGGTCATACTAGAGGCTGGCCATACTAGAGACTGCCCATACTATACACTGGCCATACTAGAGACTGATCATACTATACATTGGCCATACTAGAAACTGACCATACTATACACTGGCCATACTAGAGACTGACCATACTAGAGACTTACCATGCTATACACTGGCCATACTAGAGACTAACCATACTATACACTGATGTGCTAGAGACTGACCATACTATACACTGGCCATACTAGAGACTGGCCATACTATTACTGGCATACTAGAAACTAGCCATACTAGAGACTGGCCATACTAGAGACTGACCATGCTATACACTGGCATACTAGAGACTGACCATACTATACACTGGCCATACTAGAGACTGACCATACTATACACTGGCGTACTAAAGGCTGGAGTTTTTAAAAAAAATGAACTCAATGTTCTTCCCTGGACCATTTAAATATTTTTAAATCTCATAAGACAAATTCCAAGACATCAATGTAAAATACTGAAATAAAATTGTAGCATAGATTTATATTCCAGTTCAACTATAGATTTTTATACCAGTTCAACTATAGATTTGTATACCAGTACAACTATAGATTTGCATACCAGTTCAACTATAGATTTGCATACAGTTCAACTATAGATTTGTATACCAGTACAACTATAGATTTGCATACCAGTACAACTATAGATTTGGATACCTGTACAGCTATAGATTTGGATACCTGTACAGCTATAGATTTGGATACCTGTACAGCTATAGATTTGGATACCTGTACAGCTATAGAGCAGAGCTGCTGATTTAATTAAGAAAAAATATCATGTTAGTCTCGTTAACAATAAATCAATAATGATATAAATAGAAGTTCATGTTTTTAAAAAAATCATTGCAGAACTTCCAGGCAATAAAAGACTTAACTATCCTTTACAATATAATAAGGTAATTAGCTACTCCAAGAACTTCCAAGCAATAAAAGACTTAACTATCCTTTAAAATAATTCACAGTAAATAGCTGATTGTCATAAGAATATGATCTAAAATAAAGGTCAGGTGTAGACAAAACGTTAGACAATCATAGTAGAGGATTACCTTTGAGCACATTCGGCACTGGTATGGTTTCTCTTTTGTATGAGATCTCATGTGGGCCTGAAGTGATCCAGACTGAACAAATGTTTTCAGACAAGTCGTGCACTGGAAGGGGCGTTCATTGGTGTGGACTCGACTGTGACGTGAGAGCAGGGACTGATTCTTGAACCTAGATAATTCAATAGTAAACCATTAGCAAATAGTCAATACTTTTGTAAAAATGTTTTTCGAAATTGTGACTTGGATAAATGGTTACACACATCAAATCAAATTTCTTTCTGGTAGCTACACATATGACTTAAAAATTAAACAACCCTTATCAATATTAAAGTAATTAAAAATTTTGAGGGGGGAAAAAAATCATATTTTAAAAATCTTTTTAAAAAATTCTGAAATATTAAAAATGTATATAATTTTCAAAAATATTTACAAGTTTTAAATATTTATTTTTTTATTTAAAAGTTTATTGATATAAAAAAAAACACTCTCACACTTGTGTAAATTTAAATAGCAACTTATAAATTATAAAAAAAATGCCATAGAAAGTTTTAAAAATCTGACCACATGCCACACTTGTCACACTGCCAGTTCTTGTTCTGGGCATGTAAGTGCTCATGTTCTTGAACCTCATCCTTGTACGCAAATCTCATCTTACAGTAGCGACATATGTAAGGCTTCTCATTGGTGTGAGTCCTCATGTGAGCCTTCAAAGTGCTGTTCTGTCGGAAGGCTCTGTGGCACATTTTACAAACATTGGGCTTCTCACCGGTGTGAATGCGACGGTGCTGAACTAAAGTAGCTGTAAATATTTTAAAATAAATAGAGAAATTAGCTTTTTTTGAGCAAAATTAGGAGTTCAAACAAAAATATTTCTCTCTTTAATCTCTCCATTATTTTTTCTTTGTTAACATATGTTGCCAATCTCAAATTCAAATATATTAAAAGCTTATAATAAAAAATGTTTCAATAAACTAATGTGTTAATAAAGTCAAAACAAAAAGGTATATTTTTTTATTCCCTGATAAAGCACTGAATAGAGGACCTCAAAGTCATGGGGGAAAATCACAGGAGGTTCTGCATAAGAAGTAACCAATATTATATAAACACTCCTACTTACTTTTCAATGAAAATGTCCTGCAGCATACATCACAAGAATATGGTCTGTGTCCAGTGTGTATACGTGAATGGACAAAAAGAGTCTGCTTTTGTTTGAATACTTTAGTGCAAATGTCACAGGGGTAAAGTTTTGTTGGCTGATGGTTCATTCTAATTAAATACAAAAAATATTTTTTTATTTGTAAGGGGTAAAAGAAATGTTAATAAAACTAAGAAAAAATGAACTTTAATAAATCTTAAAATTATTGTTGAATGGTTTATAAACAGCTAGTTGTAAAAGTAAACATCTAACAAATATTTTTTTACTGTTATCTACTGGTAAATCAAAAAGTGCCCTAAAGTGTTTAAAATAATTATGTGAGACATGTTTATTTTAAAAAATTTTAATAATTATTTTTAGATATTTGAGACTGACTGACCTGTGCTTTCTTAAGTCCCAAAGTGACTGATAAGTATCTCCGCAAATGGTACATTTGAAGGGTTTTTCACATGTGTGCATCCTCAAGTGACGATTTAGTGCTGTCTTGTAAAAAAATATTCTACAGAAGATATTAAATAATTATTAACTACTATATTACATAAAAAATTATTTTTCATCTTAAAGATAAGCATATCAGGTAAGCCTAGAATAGTTGCGCATAATGTAATTTACACATGAAATAATTTGGAGAGAAAATGCTCCTACCTAGGTGCTCAAGATCCCATTCTGGTAGTTTCTTATTTTTAGGAATGAGTTATCTTACTTTTTTCAAAATTATTATCCAACAATCTGTTACAACATATTTATAAGACATTAGATGTACTCACTTTTTGCATGAGGTGCACTGATATTTTGTAATTGTATTATGAACCCTCATGTGTGCCTTCAGGGCAACTTTCTTCAAGAACTTTCTATGACAAACACCACACTCCCAGGGTGTTCCCTCGGGGTGGAGTTCTGAGTGGTGGAGCCTCAGGTCTCTAGCAGTTGCAAAGTTTTCCAAACACAAGACACATTTTTGTAATCCACTGACCTCTCTAAAGTTTTTTTTAAAAATATAACAATTCATATGGTAAAACTTTTTAATTTTTTAAAGTTCGCATTGAGCTTTTCTTTTTCGGTGAATTTTACTTCTACAATATTAACTTTTAAAAAAGAGACTTTTAAAATCACAGGAACTATAATTACTATGATAAAATTATGTCTTTATCATGCCTCAGTCTCAATCAACAAATGAAAAGATATATGCAGATGAAATGCAGTCAGTGGGAACCAAAATAGGCAGAAATTATTTATGTTTAGATGAATGAGCTTCTCTACCTGGGTTGACTGTTCTGGTATTTATGGGCCACTTTATGTCTGTCAAGATCTTCCTGTGATATAAACTCCCTTCCACACCAACAAACGCAAATGGCCAGAGATGAAACCCCTGTGTCATCAACCTCTAATAAGGTAGAGGAGCTTGAAATAAATATTGTACAAATGACTGCATTTCATTTATTATCGTCCAAGAAGTGCAAGTTATTAATCTCAAAGCGAGAAAAAAAAAGGACTGTTATTGATGGTCCATTTGATAATCCCATGAGATAAAACTGCTTAGTTTACATATGTGTATAATCATAAATTTTCTAATTATCTGGATCAGTTTAAAAGGTACATACCCAACTTGACCAATGGGAATCATAGCCCCATCCTCATCTACAATATAAGTTCCAGAACTTTGTTCTGATGACAGCTGCAATAAGGCTTCAGCAGAAACAGCATTCTGAAAAAATAAAAATAATTGTATTTTATAGTTTTATGTGAGTGTAAATAACAATGATAAAATATTTGTTTTGAACATCTTAAACTTTCATTCGTCAATAAAAAATTATAAAATAATAATAATAATATGATAATTTATATAGCGCTATATCCCAGCTAGGAGCCAGGCTCACAGCGCTTTACTATGATAAAGCAGTTATTAAATGTATCAAATGATCTACAATAAAATAATAAAAACATAATACCATATGTTTTTGTATATTACAATGAGGTATAGAAGATAATAAGACTGTGCTTTATAAGAAGATAATTTCATAACTAGTTAAAACCAAAGCAGGACAGTAAGAATGTATTTTTATTGAAAAATAAATAGCTTAACAGCATGATAGATCCATAATAAAATATTAAATAATAAATTTATTAAAAATAACCTGATCTTCCTCCGACTTGCGATGAGCAGCTAAGATATCAGACACCTCCATGGTGTCCCCTTCACCCTGTAATTTTGACAAGTGTAGCAAGGCATGAGCAGACTGAGCCTCAGATTGACTGGTTACCATGGCAATTTCGTGACCACAGTTGTTTTCAATGACGATGTTCTGACACACTATCATTTCCTGGTCAGCACCAAGTGGGTCGTTGGTGGAGGAAGGTTCAATCATCTAAACAATAACAAATACCTTGTATGCAGATGGGATTGTTTAAGTTTCTATGAAATGAACTCGATATGATTTTTTAAGTTATACAAAGATATGGGTAAATATTACACTTTAAATTATTTGTGCTATTGGGAAAGTTTTCTTATTTTGTTTTGTTCGTATCCAAAATTAACTTGAAATTTCACATTACTTTTCTCCATTTGTCAAGTTATAAACTCATGCTAATGCTTTTCATCAAAATATCCATAAAAAGTAGCGAAAATAATATTTTTTAAAAAGTTTCTTTATTAAGGTAAAAAATAGATCACGCCACCCTTATTCTATGATGCAAGGGGTACTATTTAGTAGGTTTTGAATTGAGGAAGCAAACTGTTGTAAAGATCAAATGGTACAGAATTATACACGGTAGACAAACTCTATATTTTGGTCCATAATCAATGATGAAGCTCATTCAGAGGAAGCTAGCGGATTTGTTAATTAAAGTCAGGCATTAAGGAAATTCACCAGTATTAGGGAAAGGAATGTAATTTCTTTAAACTGTGTGGCTGGGGGGTGGAGGGACATGTTGACATCACTAAGGAATGAAGTTCACAGTTCACTGGTAATTAAATGAGAGGTTAAAAATCTTATCTAGAATTTAGAATCAACATTATTGGTATTGTGATTCCCTTTGACTCCTTTTACTCTTAACTATTATCAGAACAGAGATAAATGGAAAGAATTAGAAAATAGATGATGCTCAGCTGTGGGGTAATTAGAAAAGGAGAAGCTGTTGAAGAAAGAGAAAGTTTGAAATTAATGCTCGGCCCATGCACCAGTTGTAGAAGAACAAAGATTAAGATTACAATATAATCAGTCTCTAAGGCCTATAAGATGCCTTAAACTCCAAAAATTTCAACATTCATTCTGGAAATTTACCTGTATTCCTTCATGCACTAGCAGATTGCTAAGTTCAAGGACTTGAGCTTCATCCCCATTTTGCATATTTAGATAAATTACATGAACTTCTTCCTCCCTTGCCACATCATTATTCAGTTCAGCATGAACTTTAAAATCAGAGACATTCATGCCTGGTAGATCGAGGTTTGGCTTCATATCTCCTGTTTCACTATGTAAATATTTTTCCCTCTCTTGACAGCTTGAAGTGTTGCATGTTGACACATTTTCAATCTCCATATTTTGGTTTTGGCTTCAAAATACCTTACAGAAGAAAAACATTTTTATATTGTACAGCAAATAAATTGCAATCAGTAAATCACTGATTTGGTAAATCTTATATATCTTATACACACCTCCAAAGAAACACAAAAAATTTGTGTAGTGTAGTAACAAAAATGAGTATTTGTCTGCCCTTGTATATCTTACATAATGAAAAAAAACTTAGTTAAAATTAAATATTTTTTAAAGCCTTTTGTCATGTCATGAGTCATAGTCAGATCTTTCACAGTGTCAGTTAGATTAACTGTCTTTTATTTATCTTAACTATTAACTCTCCTACTATACTATACAGAAGATTGTTGCATCGTACGCTTATCCATGGTTTATGTCTAGTCTTGCATTTTGAGTAGAGTTATTAATGTTGATAGTGTTGGTTTTTCTGGTTTCATCAGGAAACCCATTTCATGTCTGAATTCAGGAAGAACGAGAATTTGTAAGTTTTTGTTCTTGCATAAGGCATAATTATAATAATTTTTTTTATCCCTATCGCCATAATGTCAAATGATAATATCTATTTGAGGGTTCCATAAGTATTATTTAGATTATATTTGTGTTGTATTTCCAATTCCAACTCCAAGTTATAATTATTTTAATTGCCTTATGACTTAAGTTAAGCCTTTTACTTCTGACTAAGAGTTACTACTAAGACTAATGATCACTTACTTATTCACTAATAAATACTATCTAACACTAATACTAATATGTATTATTAGTTTATTACTACTTGATTAGTAACTTGTACTTTGCTCTTCTATTCTCTACCATTTAAGGTTTATTTAATGATATAACTATACTATACTATAATTACTAATGACTAACTAATGATATTACTCTTGAGACTCTTGTCAGTTTTTAATCTCCAGTATTGAATTTGGCAGCTCTTTAAAAAGAAATTCTTGTAATTCATCAATTTTTAACATTTTATTTTGGTAGATCAATGCCATTGACAATGGGTTCAATATTTATTATTACATATCTTATCTTATATGCTACAGACACTTCTTCTGTACAGAAGATTATTGCATCCTATGTTACTATGTTTATCTAAATCTATGGTTTGTGTTTAGTCCTGTATTCTTATTAGAGTTTTAAATGATGATAAAGTCAAAGTGTTGGCTTTCCTGGTTTCTTCAACTTCAGGCCACCCATTCCACACCTGAATACCGGAGGGGAAAAAAGAAAACTTGTACTTGTATGTTTTTGTTTCATAAGGATCATGGAATAATAAAGGTGTTTTTATGTCTATCTGAGGGTTGTATTAAGTTATCCTTGAATTCCTTGTGTTGTATTTCTAAATTAGAATTAATTGCTTTAACTTTATCATAAAGCACTTTATTTATGAACTTTATACTTTATGTATAAATTTACTCTTGGTTCTTTTATCCTCTAGAGCCTTATTATATTATCATAAGCATACGATTATTATTTATTTGTATATAATTAGTCTATCTAAGTCTAATGTCACTAAGACTAATGATTAGATTAAAATTAGATCATTAGATTTAGAAGTGAGTAAGTCAAAGTAAGTAAGTGTAAGTGAAAGAGTAGTAAGTAAAAGTAAGTGGATGCATTTCTCATTTGATGCGTATTCTAGTTCTAGTCTAGTACTGTATTTTTAAGTTATAAATATCTTATTTATTATTACTACTTTGCTCTTTTATCCTCTAGATTTGATGAATTTAAAATCATGGTTTTAATTAGGTCTATATAATGCCCGTGTATTAAATTAGTATTGGATTTCAAAATGATTCGTGCCGGGAGATCTTGTTCTTGATGACTGCTGGAACTGCATGTTAAAAAATAACTCTGAAAAGATGTACTGCAGTCAACTGCCGATCGAAGCCCAACCTAGCTTTAGGCAGTAATACTTGATCAATCTTCTAAATGTTTAACCTACCGTCTCTAACTTGTATCTTAGAATAAAAGCAATAATTGATTTGCTATATTCTCTCAAAATATTTAGACGCCATCTTGAAAACTAGCAAGGACAGCTAAATCATTCAATAGTGACCCACAAAACACGTAGCAAAGGGAAATTACTGAGTAATAATTTATTATGCGACACTGTAAAGACTCACTCGGGAACTGATAGTGATACTGATGGCATCTCTACAAAGCTTTAGTAAATTAAAGCAATAAATAATATAGCTAAATTAAAAATTGCCCTTTTGAGGTGGTTGTCCTGGTTGCAAAAGAAGATATAGATATTATTTATGGACTCTAGTCAAATTTATTTATCAATATTATTTTTTATTTTATTATAATTATGGATTAAAAAACAGTGGTTCTTAACGTGGGTTCGATCGAACCCTAGGGGTTCGGTGAGTCAGTCGCCGGGGTTCGGCGGAGGGAGGTCAAGACAGCACCCGACTCAAGGCATCTATTAATATTACTACTAATAATGAAGGGTTCGGTGAATGTGCATATGAAACTGGTGGGGTTCGGTACTTCCAAAAAGGTTAAGAACCACTGAATTAAAATGATCATATTCAACCAAACACATTAAGCAGCCCATTACTACTCATTACAAATGGTAGACTCTAGTCTAGAGTAAAGTCAGTAGAGTATTTCAGTCAGTATATTACTTCTTCTTTATTACCTAACTTAATTATTAACAGCAGTCTAAAATTAATTCTAAAAACCAGTTTTAAAAACCCAAAGTTTTTTAGTATAAATTATAAATCCGTTATTTACAATAACAAGACATAACCTAAAGTATGTTCATTTTAATACTAATAATAAGCATCAAGATAATTTGTAGTTATGTCTCGTCATATAAAAAAAGGATTAAAGTAAAAAAAACACTACTACAGTCTGCCTGCTAAATTTCAGCTCAATTTGATCATGAAAAATAGTTATAAAAACATGTTTAATAAAGTGCGCACTGTGAGCACAATTTACAGAACGGGTATATTTTTTAAAAAGTATGGTCAATATAATAAACACCGCACAGATAAAAAGAACTACATGGAAGGATTAGCTCTTGAAGCAGAAGAGGCAGCGTTTCAAGAGAACTATTCAGCACAATAAAAAAGCTAAAACTAAAGATGGGAAATCAATACCTGATGAAGAGGGTCAGAAAAAAAGGTGGATAGAGCATTTTGAAGAACTCCTCAACCGACCAGCCCCACAATACACACTCAACATTGAGCCAGCGGAACAAGATCTAGAAATAGATAGCATCACACCCACAAAACAAGAGATAAGCAGAGCAATTAAATAACTAAAGAAAGGCAAAGCGTCTGGTCCAGATATAATACCGGCAGAAGCCTTGATAGCAGATATTACGACTAGCTCTGAAATGCTGTACATTCTTTTCAAGAAAATATGGGAGGAAGAACAGATTCCAACAGAGTGGAAAGAAGGACACCTCATTAAGCTCCCGAAGAAAGGTGATCTTAGCTCATGCTCCAACTATAGAGGAATAACAGAAATAACACTGCTATCCATACCAAGCAAAGTATTTAATAGAGTGCTGCTAAACAGAATGAGAGAGGCAATAGACACCCATCTTAGAGACCAACAAGCAGGTTTTAGAAAGGATAGATCATGCACTGACCAGATTGCCACACTGAGAATTATATTAGAACAATCCCTGGAGTGGAACTCACCATTATACATCAACTTTATTGACTATGAGAAGGCGTTCGATAGTGTTGACAGGCCAACCCTGTGGAAGTTGCTAAGACACTACAGTATACCACAAAAGCTGACTAACATAATTAAGATGTCTTACGAAGGCCTTACATGTAGAATCATTCATGGCCAAAAAACAACAGAGGCTTTTGGGGTAAAGACTGGAGTCCGACAGGGGTGTTTGCTTTTGCCCTTCTTATTCTTGCTAACCATTGACTGGATAATGAAGATGTCTACAGAGCAGAAGAGAAATGTTATCCAGTGGACATTTTGGAAACAACTTGATGACCTGGATTTTGCGGATGATCTGGGCCTAATATCACACACACAGCAACAGATGCAGAAGAAAACTAACTATGTAGCACAGTTCTCTGCTTGTGTTTGCCTAAACATCCACAAGGGAAAAAGCAAAGTCCTTAAAATAAATACATCAAGCAACACCCCAATAACACTGGGAGGAATAGATCTAGAGGAGGTGGATAGCTTTACATACCTCGGTAGCATCATAGACATTCTATTCAGGGAGGGACAGACGCTGATGTTAGAGTGAGAATTGGCAAAGCAAGAACTGCATTTAAACAGCTAAAAAAAGTTTGGAGTTGCAATAACTTGACCCTCCAGACTAAGGTCAGGATATTCAACACCACAGTAAAGCCTGTCCTGCTATATGGAGCTGAAACATGGCGGATTACAGCAGCCATTTCGAAAAAGCTTCAAGCACTTATAAACACATATCTCCGAACAATTCTCCAAATCCGCTGGCCCAATATCATCACCAACGAGGACTTCTGGCAACGTACACAACAAGAGCCAGTGGAAGAACTAATACTAATACGTCAGTGCAAATGGAGATGGATTGGCCACACCCTCAGAAAACCTACATCCAGCATTGTGAGACAAGCCCTCACTTGGAACCCCTAGGGCAAGAGAAAAAGAGGTCGACCCAAAATGACCCGGAGAAGGGAACTGGAGACAGACTCCAAAAAAATTGGGCACAGCTGGGGACAGCTAGAGAAATTGGCACAGGACTAGGATGCCTGGCGAGCCTTTGTTCGTGGCCTTTGCCCCAGATTGGACGACAGGCAATGATGATGATGACCGCGCGACAGGAAAATACTTTTAAAAAATTCTTCAATATAATACGCACTGCAACACTCTAGCACAAAAATTAGCGATTAATTAATCTTTAATTTTGAGTACAGCCAAAAATTAAAATTTATGATGTCATAAGTAACACTTATTTCACTTATTAAATGTTCTTGTTGAAAATCTAAATAACACTGTAATTTCTCCTTTATATGTCATTTTTTAACCAACTATGCAAAAAGACAAATGTGTTGACATTATTTGGTTCAAGTGATGAGCTGCTCTAATTGACAATATAAAAAGTCGAGCTGAATAATCATTCACATTCATATAACTGAGGTAACTGGTATGCACAAAGCGGTTTTGGCAAGGAAGGACATTATCGGATATCTGTGTTCTTTAAGTTTCCACCATTGTAAAGGTTAATTGATTCAGGAACTTTCATCTCCATTTTGTATAGTAGTAATTCATCAGAAGAGCTGTCATTTTCTGTCTCTGAGTCACACTCCATAACTGCCGTTAGCTTAATACGATTTTAATTTGGTTTGATAAGTAGTTCATCAAGTAGTTCATAAGGCCTTTCATTTAGCGATTCTCAGAAGGCAGCCCAGAACCGTGACACTTGGCATGAAATAGTGCGCAGCTCAAAATGGTGCCCCAACGACCCAGCGTCGGGTTAAGGGATAGTTCAAGTCAAGTTCAAGTAGTTAAGTAGGCAAAGTATTGTAACCTTGGTTGGCAATTTTTATCAACACTTTAAACATTCCAGTCAGTCAATAGTTTTAACCAAAATGTTTGTGTAATCGTCAGGAAAATTATTATTTATCGGCTGCTATTTTTTATTATTTAAAACAACTTTTGGACTTCCAATAATTTGTAAGTGATGGGTCGATTAACCATTAATTAAAATTTAAAAAAAAAAAAAACAATTCTCCCAGGAATTGAGTCTGCCTTTTTTCAATTCTTTGGCCCTATGTCTTACCACAGGACCACTAGCTTGGGCAATAAAATGGTGCTTTCTTAACTTTTAATAAATGTGAATGTAGAGCTCTTTAAACAGGGCGCCTATGAATATCAAATTAACAATTTTCCACAAAAAAAGTGTGGCTACTCATCTCCACCCATCAGTTTTGACTATGAGGGTAAGCAGGTTTTATCTGTAAAAAAATGTGTTATTGAAACGTATTCGGGAAAATGGATGAGAAGATTTTGTTTTTGTTTGTTTATTATTTTAGATAAACAAGGATTCAAATTCAAATCAACAAATAAAATTTTATCATAATTATTATGACTTCACAGCAACAAAGTCTCAGGAGTTTTCATCTGCTTTTTGTGCATGCTTAGAATTAATTTCTCATCACTCCGTGTTCCACATTAAATTAAAGTTTGTATACAATAATTTTTCCAATCTTTCTCAGTGTATACTTTCTAATATGTGAGTGGCCTTATATCTATTTTCTTCTCCTAAGTATATATTATTATTATTATATTATACACAATAATCTTAGCCCAAAGTGTGACTGAACTGAAAAGATTCATATAATCGATAATTATAATAAAATAATATGTCATGCGAATGATCTTAGCTTTAAAAATGTATATTGCATGAATTCCATAGCAAGTTTTGGTTGCAATGAAACCAGCTTTACAATGGGCAAACCACAGTGTAAATGGGGCTAGTTTTAGAAGGAAAAGTAGATCTTAATTATTTCTATCCAAGGGGACAATTCAGGAACCAACAGCTTTAACCCCCCCAAAAAAGGGAATAAAACTTAAAACACAAAGTAAGGTATACCCTTTTTAATAATAGAAATAACATATTTTGTATAACAACATGGCATATTACAACAGATATGAATCACCACAGAACTATTTTTCAAGCATGTTTTAATCCATATATCCCTGAAGGCATTGTTTTGCCTAATGTTTGAAATGCAGCACTTATACAATATAGAGTTAGTCTTTTCATTATAAAAATAAACTTAGTCACAACACAGTGTAAACAAAAAATGTTTTTAAAATCTAATGTGAGAATTTTAGAGATTCATTCTTGGCTCATTTGACTTTATTAATCATTACAGTTACAGACATGACATTTGGAAAATAAAACTATGTCCCAAATGTTAATAACTGCTCAAAAGTCTCTCTTTAATTCACAATGCCATAAACCCTAAATACATACATACATACATTTTTGCTATAAAGTTGCACTAAATATTTAAAAAATTAATACAAATACTGTTTTGTTTTGAAAATTTTGGTACATACATAAAACGATACTTTAATTCCAAAGAACTCACCCAAATTTTATAACATCACCAAATATTGATGAAGAATACAATAAAAAAAAATATAATTTTCTATGTACATAAATGTATTGGAATGTAATAGTAAAAAGTATATCAATAATCAAATGATGGTATCCATTAAAGGAGCATGTTTAATCCAAAAGCATCCAGATGAGTATGAATCATGAATGTAATCAGAAAAATCTTTATAATAATTTTTTATAAAAAAGCCAATTTACAAAAACATTTTAATATCTTTATAACTCATCCTTCTTCTTCTTCTTTTTATCTTTATCTGTTTTATCTTCATCTCTTTTATCTTTCTTCTTATGATCAAATTCAATTTCATTGTCAAATGCATCATCATCTTCATATGTAAAGTCATCATCTTCATCTTCCTTAATTTCGTCCTCTTTTGATTTTTTTCCTCCTTTTTTGTCTACCTTGTCTCCCTGGTTCTTTTTCTTGGCCTCTTCCTTTTTACGTCTCTCTTCCTTTTTGCGTTGTATTTCTTCCTTTCTCAAAACTTCACAAAGTCCAGTCAAGATCTGATCTCCAGCCCGGATACCAGAGTTGTATGCGCCATGCAATGTCCCATGGCTATCAAAAAGTGTATGCTCACCAGCAAAGTAGATATAAGGGCACAGCGGTTGAGAAAATGTATTCCAGAGACTTGGGTCATTTCCTGCAGAGTAATAGATTTTACATGCTCATCAATATGATGAAGTTAAAGCTACAGTATCATAATTTATAAATATGATTAAGTAAAAGCTACAGGATCATCATTTATATAAATATGATTAAGTTTCAGCTACAGTATCATCATTTATAAATATGATTAAGTTACAGCCACAGTATCATTATTCATTTTAACTCTTAAAGTCGCAAAGCGTCGTAATGCGTCTCTTCCCGCTATCCCTAAAGCGTCGTGATGCGTCCCTAGATACAAATCTCGTTAGAAATGAGATCTCTGAAAGTAAAAACTCTTCAATGCTTGAAAAACGATGTATTCGACTTCCGGCAATGGCGGCCGTTGCCGGCACTAGTGTTATCGCTCGATTCGCGATGTTTTTTGGTAGTTTTAACGGTTTTTTTTTCGAAGATACGTTTTCGTTATACTTTATTACTAAAATAATAGTACTAAACTACAGGTAAATATTGTTTCAAACTCAGTACGGTCTTTTGGATGCGTAAAATAACCATTCTTAGCCTAAAAATGAAGTCAGTATGACAATAATATTATAAATGGATTTTACGCAAATTTTTTAATTTCATAACCGGTTGATCGTAATACGGGAAATCCTTACGGGACTGAGGCGGAAGTTTTTTGAAAACCTTCTGGGGCTTTAAGAGTTAATTATTATTGTCATTATATTTCATAGATACAGGTAACAAAGTACACTTTACACTTGTGTAAAAAAAAACAACATTATTTAATTTTCTTAGATAGACTGCTAAGATTCCAGATAGGTGGCTTAAAACAGCTTAAAAATTGTTAAATTAAATGACTAAGTTTTAAGAGTTGACATTTTCATCTTGATATTATATTATATTGAGAATATTAATATCCTTAAGGTCTGTTGATAATGTACACATTTTTCTTTATTTGTGTATACTTTTTTAAATAAACATGCTTAAACTTAAAGAAACTGTCCAAAACAAATGTGAACATACCAACTTTTGGATAAGTGCTGGCGCCTTTGGACCATTCATCTGTAACCCATTTAGATCTCTGAAACTTAACGATTTTGCCTCCTTGTTTGACAACTTCCTCACCAAACATCTCGTTTAAGACTGAGATCACTGTAACGTAAATATATATTTTTTTTTTAAAATTGAAAAACAATACATCCTAATAAAAATATTAATTTTTTTTAAACCCGTAACAAAGTTTTTGTCTATAAATCTTTTATATATGAGACATAACTAAAAGTATGTTTAATAACCGCCCGACAGACTAGCATAAACATTTACAATCTACATAGAGATAACCAAAAAATTCATTACAGTATATACTTGTTCTATAGCCCGTTTGTTCATAAGCCGATCCCCCCCTCTTTTGGAAGAGAATAGTGTTTAGAGTGTGTGAGCCGCTCGTAAGCTGACCCCAAAAAATAATAGGACATCGTAAACAAAATTGTACACATTATTTTAAAAACTACAAACTAAATTGGTCATATGATTATTTACTTTGAATTCCCTATCTTTTATTTTTGTGCTCTTTGTGTGAAACTTTGATGGTCTACAAGCCGACCCCCAACTTTTTCCCCAAGATTTTGTCCCCCAAAAAAGGCTGCTTTAGAAGAATTATATGTGGTAATTTAATTACAGTACATTCAATTGATGTGAAATTTTGTTAGATCATTTTTATTGTCTCCATGAATCTGCCAGCAAAATTTCAGTTTGATAGGATACCGGGAAGTGAGTTAAAGTAAATAAAGGTAAAAAAAGATAATTATTAAAAGCACGTGGGGTAGGTTTTTATGAGGTTTTGATTCTCTCATACTCTCACTTATAGATCTCTTTTGACTTCTAAATTATAAATCTTTAATTTCTATACCAAGCCCCTATGTTTGAGTTATATTTCTAAATTAGAATGGGATTTTGAAGCACCCATCTGACATTTTTAGTCAAATTAAATGAAAGTACTTGAACTTATAAGTTTTAATTTATTTTCTTCTTTGCTGTCCACTTATAAAAAATCATGTTAAGCCTGGTCCCTTTTTGGACTCAGGACGTGTTAGCGCATTTTCGTATTATGTATCAGTACTTATGTTAGATATCAGCATTATGTAGTTATCAGTAATTGTGTTTAGATTTTAGACATATTTTTATGAATTTTCTTGTGTACTGAATATACTTGAAATTTTTTTTATTTAAAAGTCATTTCTTTACATTAAAAATTTTTTTATGTTCTCTTTAATCTAACTACAAGTGGTTTGTGGTCACTGAAATAGGACTCATAAATGAAACATTCTAAATTGTAATCAGCTAATCGCCCAAATACTCCGTCAATTGTTGTTTGATAGATCGTGGTTGCCAATCTTGTTGAAAGTAGTTGAATGTTGAAGTTTGTTTCGAAAAAGTTTTCAATTTCTGCCCCTGGGCCGCTAAGATCTTGATTGAAGTCACCACAAATGATGACATAAAACTCTCTAAACTTTTACACATATTCTAATGACGTCAACAAAAAAAAAACAGAAAGTAAAAACTCTTCAATGCTTGAAAAACGATGTATTCGACTTCCGGCAATGGCGGCCGTTGCCTGCGCCAGCGTTATCTCTCGATTCGCAATGTTTTTTGGTAGTTTTAACGGGGTTTTTTAACGGATCGAGTAACTGAGTGTCGATGCACAAATGGCAGGTTAGGACATACAAAAAACATATATACATCATGGGTCTAGGACTTATGGTTGCTGAGATCTAGGGTGATGACAGACGGACGGACAAAACGGGTGCAATAGCGCATTCGACTTCTCGAAAATGTGCTAAAAATCGTTTTTAAAATCTTTTTTTTACCTCTATTTATTTGTATACCAAACACCTTAAAAGCGCTCGCCCAACGTTTTAATACCACGGGGATGTGGTCATGGGGTGATCTCGTTGGAACGCGAATGTCAACAGCAGACAGATACATATACTATATAAAGATAAACTAAAAAATGCAATCATTTTAATACGGTACATTCGATCGATCTGAAATTTTGATACAATGCATTGTCATCCAAGATCTATCTGTGGTAAAATTTTGAGATCTCAGTAACCATCAGAAGTGGTTTAATTTTACGTTGGAAAATCTGAAATTTTGCGGACAAACAAACAGACAAAAAGGAACGAAAGCACGTTAATAAAAACATGGTAAAAATTTATCCAAAGTTTTTTAAACAGACGGACAAGGTGACGCTATGAGATTATATAAAGGATTTAAAAATACACTTAAACATTTATTATTATTTTTCTTTTAATTCAGGAAAATTTTTACCCCATAGACTATAGAATAAGTGCAATTTAACATTTTAAACAAATTTTTATGATATTAAAGTAACATACAAGTACAAGTTATGAAATATAAACTGTCACAACTAATTGTTATGAATTTTAATTATTTCACAAAAATTCACAATATCAATAACAATTCAAGATATTTACTAACTATGTTTGCCTACCTAGCTCTTCTGCTTCTTCATTGGTCATCTTTTCAAATCTGACAGCTGGATCACCAGTGAGAAAGCCCCCGAGAGCTGGCACGCCCACAATCCTATTGATGTTTATCCAGGTTTGGAAGTTTCCCCGATCTGGTTCTTTGTTGACAGCACGGACAAACACCCCATGATCTGGAGACCAAAATGGACGCTCAAACTGAATGATAATTTTATCACCAGCAGACATACCTGCAAAATGGAAAATAAAATAATTTATTAATTGCATTGAAATGTATTTAAATAACAGCATTGTTATAGTACTTATAGTTGTCTAAATTGTTTATTTCTATTATTTTCATTTGAATTTATTATCAATTTTTGTTGTCAAGATTAGAGTTAGAGATGTATTGCAGTAAATGAATGGTTATTTTGGTTAGGAGAACTTGATCAAATTTTCGTCCTTTTTAATTGAAGATTATAACTTATAATTATAGCTAAAAGTAAGCTGTATGGATATTTACTTCAACTCTCAATCTCTTATTTGTTCATGAGGACAAGGAGGCCATAGAGATTATCAACAACAGTTTTGGGAATAGTTAGATATCTTTCTGACTTTATAAAAAGTGCCCTTACTATTATTGAATAAAGGAACATTATGCTACTTCTGAAACCCACATCATGTGTTGGAATTCACTTTAGTGCAAAGTGGTATAGATTATAGATGAACAAGCGAGAATAGTTGACATCTATAAAAATTACAGTGTAATTATCTTTTACTGGAGGCCTTACTCTTTAGAAATAAATTCTTACTGGTGGGTAATCACATATGGAACAAAAATATATTTCATAATAAGTTCGAACAGTGTATACTTTTACTTTTAATTGTTTTTTAAATTTTGAAACACGACCTCAACTCAACAAGAAAATCAATCTTTAATAATTTCCCGAAAAATATTTCAAGATTAAAGAAAAAAAAAACCACTAATCACTTAGGTTGTGAGCAGTTAACTAGCCGGTCCTGTTTAGTAAGGACGATTAATCATCCAAAATAGGATATTTCCTGGAAATCATCTTTGTATGAGTCAAATTATAAAAATAATAATATTTCTTTAAAAATTAAAACATAAACATGGTGAGTTGACAATTGAAAAATAAAATAATATTTTAATTAAGGTTGTTAAGACCACTCGTTTTTGAGAACCAGTTAACCAATTTAAAAAAGACCGGTTATCCAACGGTCCCTATATGCCTTATGTTTTGAGAACTAACGAGAGAATCTTTTCGCCTTGCGTCGTCTGATGGTGGCATCAAAGCCCCCTTACCCCCCTTGCATTCAGCTTTTTTCCGTAATGCCCTCATTTCAGCAAATTAAGAAAACAAAAAGAAAAAAAACGTGAATAACCGTTCTAAATATGAGGACCAGTTAAACCGTCCGTTAAAGTGACCGAGGTATTTTTCCATAGTTTAAAAAACCCACGCCTCTCCCCGTCCACTGGCATGTCGTGTTTACCTCTCTTGTGTGATGCCGGTCTACTCACGAATTAAAAAATTATAATACAGTCGAAACCGCTTAAGTCGACGGCGTCGGGGAATGAAAAATGGCATCGACATAACCGATGATCGAGTTAAAGCGAAAACCAATATGGCAGCAAAATATTAACATGCGCTTGAAATTTCTATATGTACGTGATGTGCGTTAATTAGTGATGGGACGATTAATCAGAATCGTTTCGGAATGTCGGGACCCTATTTCTTCACGCTTTCTTAAGGTTGTTAAGATCGTTCGTTTTTAAAGACCGTTTAAGTTTAAATATAACGCCGTTTTGCGGTGATTCCCAGATTGAGCGATACTGTGCCTTCGAAGCGACTTGCTTGATTTTCCTTACAAGCTACACAAATAAGTAGCCTACACATCCCCTCATTGTCCCCGAACCATTCTCTTCTGGACTCAGAATGGTCTATCGTGACCTATATATGACTCATGACAAAGAGAACTATCATCTTATATAAACGTTCACAAAAAAATTAGGTACTCCTTTTGAACTTTTGAACCTTCAACTTTGACATATTTTAATTAATTCTAACCAATAGTTAAATGGCTTTTGCACACGGCCACTTCTTATGAATGAAAAAATGAGAACAAAGCAGTAGTACAGTACATGTAATAGTCAAAATGAGGTTGAAGGATGAATGGTTGCCAATGACAACAAGTTTGGACACTGCACACGGTACATTTTATTATTCCATACGATCCCCTCAGCTTACAATTCCTTCGGTAACTTGATGCTAATAGGACTAACCAACAACAATGGTTTGGGAGATTGAGAGTAAACTGTCTGTAGTCTGTTATATTATATATTTTAAAATCTGGGGAGCCTTGCTTACAGTAAGCAGCCTATGATTTTGGTATCGTCCCATCACTAGCGTTAATAAATGATAATGTTCATGCACGTGTTTTTGGAGTTTTTTTTAACAGCATTGCCGTTATTTGTTTGATGAAGCTATCGGCATGCTATAAAATTGTACATACATGTTTGCTAACAACAGAAGGTATATGTGCACCAACTGACAGCAGAAATTTACAAATTTAAAATAAAAACCAACGTCGATTATCGATAAAAACTTTTAATTTTCTCCAACACATCTCTGAAACTGGCGATTTAAGTTAGCAACACATGTCGCAGCGCAAGTGGGCTGTGACGAAAACGTCACCAGCACACATAGCAAGCTGATCGCATTGCCATGGTACCAAAAACAACACAGCGCTGAGAGCAAAAAGCAAGTGGGCTGTGACGTCACCAGCAGACACTGGTGAAACATTTTCAAAAGCTTGCGATTGGTCGAGTTAACCGATGTTAAGTGGCAAATTTGACCTTTTTTGTGCTCGTGTTATGAGGTTTCGGCGACTTAAAAAAATCGAATTAAACGACGAGAAAATACTAAGACAAAGAGAGAATTTGGCGGTTCCAAAAAAAACCGTCGACTTAATGGGGTGGTCGACCTAAGCGAGCTCGAGGTAAGTGGGTTCCACTGTAATAAAATTATAAAGCCAATGGAGTAATCAGTGATTTAATTATAATGGAACTTATTTAAATACCATATTGTTTTTCAATTATCAACTCGCCAGAATAATTGAATTTTGCTGCGCAGACATCCCACCAATTTTTCCTGTTCAAATAGGGTTTGAGCTACACTCACCGTACTCCCCTTCCAACGCATAACAATAACATTTTTTTTTTAAATATCACTTTTTGATATTAATGTGGTAATTTTACTTAATGAAATGCCTTTGATTTGCAGAACTGTCACTAAAAGACCGAACTCGAATTTGAGGAATGATTAATTGACCGGTATCTTAGCTACTTCTATCAAATGACTCTTTTAACTTTTAATATAGGTAATTCGCTAAGCAGCGCGCACCAATCAATGTTTTGCAAGCGGGAAACAGACTATAAACCGGTGACTATAATTAATATAAATAGAATCAGCTGCGGCCTTAACTGTTGTTCACATCACACGCCCACCGTGTTAGCTCTCGTACAGTCACAGTGCCTCGACAACTAAGCAAATTAAAACTTTTAAAAAACATTCCTTAGCCGTGGGCGAAGTAAACTAATAGTGATGACATGTATGTTATTTATATACTGGAATATGAACAAAGCAAATTGAAGTCACTGTCGCTTGCGTTAGTCTCATATGCTGTCCTGCATCTTAACTGTAACACAACAAAAACAAACTCCAGGTAATAAGCTAATACAGGCTTATTGAAGTTGCGGTTAACCATCCTTTCAGAACCGGTCCTGATCTGGTTACCGGTTAACCGGCTAACTGTTTAAGAACCTCAATTTTAATATTTTTTAAAATTCACTTAAATTGTCACTATCTTCTCATTAGTTTAGCTAAAGAGTGAATTTATTATTTGAAAATTAAAAAAGAAAATCTCTGAGTTGCTAGGCATAACGTTATGTACAATCGGGGACGGAATTAACAGTAAAGTCTTTTGATGTATGCAGTTTTACTTGAGTTTTGTTCTGCTTCAATCCTAGTCTTGGAGAAAATACCTCATCATCGCTACTGAATTTCTTTATTTATTATTAGCCTTTTTAAAAATAGTTAACTTTCCTTTAATATGAGCAGTCTGAACAACCTTAAAATATTAGCAACCAGGCTATTTGAAATGAAGCTGTTACCCCACTAAGGCAGAGAGGATTAGGGGCTTTACTTTTACTACAAAAATGTCTTCTCTGTTTTGAATTAAGGTTGTTAGCGGTTAATCGGTTAGCCGGTCCTCAGATCAGGACCGGTCATCTTTATTCAGGACCGCATAACCGAAAAGAAAAAAATACACCAAAAAAAAACAAATTAGCGGTATTGTAGTGAAAAAAACAACACAAGCCGTAACGTGCCTCTCCCTCTCGCTTTGTCACAGTGAGTAAAAGCAATACCAATACCACGATCCAGCTGACAAGTAGGCTGGCATTCAAGTCTTCAGTCTCCTAGCTGTAAGCGTGCGTACATGACGCGTTATAGCCTTGCTTCACTGAAGTTCACAACTAATAGTACTAGTACTAGCTACTGCTAAGGAATGATTTATTTATTTTTAATTTGCTTAGTTGTCGAGGCACTGTGACTGTACGAGAGCTAACACAGTGCGCGTTTGATGTCAACAACGGTCAAGGCCAAGGCTTTTTCTATAATATATATTAATTATAGTTTCTTATAAAGACAAAGGAAGCTATAAAAGCATATGACCCCGTGACCTATCGGGATTTTCTGATCACCGGTTTATAGTCTGTTTCAGTTCAGGCATTCAAAAACTTATCGGCGCACGCTGCTTAGTGAAGTACATGTACCTATATTACGAGAGGTATTTGAAGGACATAGCAAAGATACCGGGCGATTAATCGGCCCACAAATTTGAGTTCGGTCTTTTAGTGACAGTTTTCCTGCTAGTCAAAGGCATTCGATTACCACATTAATAGTAGTAATAGTACGCCGAGTGTAGCTCAAACCCTATTTGAACAGAAAAAAACGGGGAGGGGGAACGTGTGCGTCGCAAAATTCAATTATTCTGGCGAGTTGACGATCGAAAAATAATGTTTTTTAAAATAAATTCCATTCTATCATAGTTTACTCCGTAGCTTTATAATTTTATTATATTATTAATTTTAATACGCCAGTTGATCGGCATCACACACAAGAGAGGTAAACATGACGTCATAACGGACGGGGCGAGCCGTTGGTTTTTTAAACTAATGAAAAAACCTTGCTAACTTTAACGAACGATTGAACCTGTCCTCTATTTAGACAGGTGAACTACGAGTACCCAAAATAAAATATAAAAAAGACAATTAACCATCACTGTGAAGTTAATTTTTTGGATTAAAAAAAAAATGCTTTGAATTGAGGGCAATGCGGAAAGAGCTGAACGCAAGGGGGGGGGGCGGGCTTTGATGCCATCAGACGATGCCAGGCGACAACATTCTCTTGTTAGTTCTCAAATGGGTCTCAAAACATTAGGGACATAAGGACGAGCGGTTAACCAGTCTTTTTTTTTAACGGTTAGTCGGTCCTCAAAAACGAGCGGCCTTAACAACCTTACAATTAACCATCACTGTTTAATTAATTCTTTGGATTTTTTTTTTAAAAATGCTTTGAATTGAGGGCAATGCAGAAAGAGCTGAATGCAAGCGGGGGAAACGGGCTTTGATGCCAATCAGACGACGCCAGGTGACAACATTCTCTTGTTAGTTCTCAAAACATACGCAATATAAGGATGAGCGGTTAACCGATTAACCTGTCTTTTTTTTAACGGTTAGCCGGTGTGGCGGACTCGCTGTCTAGGGGGATTTTTAGGTCCACCCGTTTTGACCACAGATATAACATCAGGCGTACAGTAGTGTGGTAAAAGTATTCACGAGACTTGACTCAACAGAGAAAATGACGTTTATTTACAGTATATATTGACATATCTATATCCATAGCAATACAGTGTAGCAGCTATCATAGAATACATTCACTGTGTTTGTCTCTCTCTCAACATATCGATAAAACAGGACTGTCCTGGTCCACGCTCAACACTCGTCCCTCTGCCTGCTTAATACACACTGTTCCCTCATTGACACTCTCACCTGACATCTCTACACACTCCCCTGTGAACACCCGGTGAGCGAGTATTCAAGTCCACGGGTGTTCACGCTTTGTTTATCATTCACCCTACATTTTCGCTCAGTCATTCTCACACCATAACATCTAACCGTGACAGCCGGTCCTCAAAAACGAGCGGTCCTAACAACCTTAGTTTGAATTATTAACTTAACAGAACGAGAATTAAATTGATAGTGGGTTTAGTTAAGGTTATATTGGTACAAGTCAACAGCCTACTAGAGTAACTCACCCATTTCTTTGGCAGCCAGCTGGTACTTTTTGGGCAAGGGTGGCTCAAATAACAATTCACCTGTTGAAATGATAGTGGAAGGCACAGCAACAACAACAAAGTCAGCTGAAACTTGTGAGCCATCCCTGAATCGCACCAACACCTTGCGCTCGGTTTTATCTATTTTTATTTGTCTGGCAGCTTTGTTTAGGTGGAGATGAAGAGGGGGCTCGTCGGGCGATCCACTAAGAAGTCTACATGGAAAAAATTTCGAGCTTAAAAAATGTACCCACAGCTTCAAATTTATGAATTCAAAAGACAGAAAAAAGCAATTAAAACTTAAGAGTTTTAAAAGTTATAGTATAGTCAACAGAAAGACCAAGGTGGAGCTTGAATCTAAAATTTAAGAATAGTTCTAATGATACAATCAATCATACAAAGAAGTGATGGAAATTTCAGACATCTCCATAAATAGGATAGGAATAATCGTAACAAAGTTACAGAATTGTGGGAAGAAAAGAAATAAGGGAAGAGCACAGATTTGAAACTATCCCTAAGAAGATGGTAGTTATTACAGTGGAAAAATTTGAGAGCTTCTTAGGTCTGTAAATAAACACTAGTAGAACAAGTATAAAAAAGTAACACTGAAACATTTTTGATGGTGATATTAAGAAACTCAATTTTTGGCTAATTTAATGATACTTTTTTCTTTTACTTCCAGCATGTTCATGCTTATTAACTTTTAAAATCCCATAAGATTTTCTGTAAACTTATCCTCAGTCCCGAAAGGATTTCAAGTTTATTGCGATTAATTGGTTATGAATTTTAGTAAATTGCTGAAAATGTATTTATTGTCATACTGACTTCATCTTTTAGGATAAGCTTACAGAATGGTTGTATTATGATTTACGTATCCAAATGAACATCTTGATTTTAGAACTATTTTTACTTGTACTTTAGTACAATTTTTTTTACAAAAAGTATAGCAAAATCCCATGGAATTTTGTTTCAAAAGTGTTCACTGCCTTAGATTGTATATATTTTTTTTTAAATGAACCATTTTGTTTACGCTGTTCTATTACTTTTAGGGGGGGGGGGGGGGGNGGGGGGTCGGTTTACAAGCAGGTTACACACTTTTTATACTATTCTCTTCCAAAAGAGTGGGGGATCGGTTTATGAATGAACAGGCTATAGAACGATAATATACAGTAAGCTTTATTCATAACTTAATGAATTTAAGTGAAAAAGCTAGACATAGAATGAGATTTAAAATGATTATCACCTGTCAACGAGTTCTCCCATGCCATCCAACAAAACTTGCTCATATCCAACATCAAGAAGTTCTGGGGTGTAATTGCGAGTAGAATAATCCCCCAGAATATAAGATGGCAGACTTTTGACAAGTAAGGCTCCCGGACTGGTTGATATTATTTATCATACAATTGTTTTATGATTTCAAATGTAATTAAATCATTTAATCAATATAATTAAAATATCTTTTAAATCAGATTGGAAATGTATATAATGTTACCAAATACATTGTGCCCTTTTAATGAATCTTGTCATATTTCTCTTATAACATCTAATATAAAACTGTAAGTAGTTCTATAGTGAAGTAAGAAATTGGTCTTCAAGTTTTTTATGGTTTCAATGTAGCAGTTTAGAAAATAAATTCACTCATTAAGCCATTAAGTATACTTAAGTATCAAATATTTTGAATAGCACGGAGCCAACCTGTCACTGCTTGTAATGACGCCACTAGCTAGAACTTTATCAACCGCCTCCTTCATTGAAATTTCAGTTTTAACTGATTTTGATTCGTTCAAAGCTTTTCCTAATATCTGGAAAGTTAAAAAATACAGCAAATTACCAAGACTGCTTAATATAGTAATTAACCTTACTAATTTCAGGCCCTGAGGTTTTATGTAATTTATTGCAACTGAACTGATTTTTATGGACAATGCACATTATAAAATTTTGGACGTAAACAGGTTTTCATTAAAGTACATGCCTTTTTAACTTTACTGTAATGCAATATGATAGTAGAGTAAACATATAAAAGGCATTTCTAAGCTATCTCTCAAGAGTATTTGATAAAATGATGAAGTGAACAGGACTAACCTGACCAGCTTGGCGTGTGATTTCAGTGAGCTCCTCCCCACTGAACTGTTTTTGTTCCCACGGCACAATAAATTGAAGATTGTCTAATTTTGTGGATTTTAATTCAAAATCTTCAGCCAGTTGGACTAATGGATTGTTCTTAGAGACTACATTGAAAGCTGAACCACCCAGATCAACTTCAGCTCCTGAAAGTTAAAAACATTATTTTGAAAAATTCAAGTTAAAAATTTTATGTGATTATGGACCCATGCTATTTCCGAAACTTGTTAAAAGCATAACATTTTTTAAAAAACATAGTGGTCCGAAAAAGTTGAATAAGCTTCTAAAAAATTGCTGAGATAATATTCATCTTAGCATTTCTTTGAAATGTGTAAGTATACAAATTTTGGTAGGACTTTAATTAAAGAATTTGACAACGATTATGATTTGCTTAAGCTGTAGTGGCACAAACAATTTTTAAAGGCATTTAAAATGATTACCGTATACATTCGTTCTATAGCAGGTTTGTTCATAAGCTGATATATTAAATAACTGATCTAAGCCATCTATTAAATGTGTTTTAAATTACTTTACTTAGCTTTTTTAACTATGACAAAACTCAAGAAGATATCAAAATACCTTTTGCACTCATATCTTTTAATTTGTCAGTCCACACACGTCCTCCAAAGCGTTCTTGCCTTGCTTCATAAACTTGCACTGTGAAGTTTGACCTATCAGATGATATTCTTCTTGCCGCTGCAAGACCTGCCATTCCTGCCCCAATTATAAGAACTTCCTTTGGGAGACCAGGATAGTCTTTCCTGTCAATTTTCTTTGGGGCTTCATTTTTCTGCACAGGAACTTCTTTTTTCTTATTTTTTCCTTTTTCTTTTGCACCATTATTCAGGTTAGCAGATATCGCTAATAGCAATAATACAATTAATGAAGATATGAACTGCATTTTCTTGCAGTGGCACTGGGGCTATTATCAACTCAATCTATATATAAAATAAAAGAAGGGTCAAAAGTAAACAAGAACTCATTTTTTCTCACAAAATAATTAGTGTGTTGCTATTACATTATATTAGAATCAATTTAAAAATAATCCTATTGTGACATCTGTTACAACTTATATGTTAATATTAATACTCAAAAAAGCTAGTCACAAGCAAATACTGCAACCCAGATTTAATATGTCATAATTATACAATGTTGAACTGTGGTAAAGCTTTCAAATGGAATACAAAAGACAACAAAATATTTGTGAATAAATGTTTAGACATAAGCTGTAATATACACATTGAGATGTATTGGAAAATGCCTTCATCTTTACAATAAATAAACAAAAGTTTCATCTTTAAACTACAAATAAACAAACAAAATTAAGCGTTTAGTTTCAATTAAAGATTTGCAGTAATTAATGATTTAAGGTCAGAGGCAGAAGGCTATTACTATTACAATATAGAGTGTAGAGAAAATGGAACAAAGAAAAAAGTAAAGAGAATTCTGGTAAATATGAATAGCCACAATAAATTAAGTAATTGAGACACAGTTGACTAACACTTACTACTCAAGTGAATTAATTATTATTTTTTAATAATTGAGAATTGAGAACTGTCAACTTTGAAATGGGAAGTAGACTTAAAAAATTAATAAATAAAATATAGAATAAGTCCAGACGTTAATTGGCATATTTACCCAAGTTTTTATACCTTTAAAATTCATTTTTCGGCTTACCTAGTAGTAATCAAGAAATTTGATTATGAAAACTATTGTTAAGTATTAGCCTAATTACGGTGGTCGAGAGGCATGCATGCTCGGCTGGTATACCGATGGTCACGGGTTTGAATCCATGTGATTTGTTTCCGGGGCCTAGGAGATCCCTGAGTAAAAACCCAGCTCCAAATGGGCACCTAACACTAGGTAGGGAAATAAGGGCAGTTGGGTAATGCGTGGAACCCTCTCCCTCATAACTGTGGCCTATGAGCACTGCATCACTTGCCAACAGACCGGCATGGTCTGTGGACACTATAATCTAAGTTAGTATCAGTAGCTATGACCAGTCGTACCAGTAGTTCACTGATTCCTTGGCTATTGTAAATAGTAAAGACTAGTCGTAGCAGTAGTTTACTTGGTAATGTTACTACTATTTGCAAAAATATGCTATGTGCTTACAGCATGTCTTATCTTTACTCTATAATTCTATACTGATGCTCCTTCTATACAGAAGATTATTTTTTACGAAGTGTCTACTGCTACAACAAAGTAACGGCAGACAACCCGGGGGGATGTTGCTGGTGCTATGACATGTTGTAATGCCAGCAACATCCCCCCGGATCGTCTGCTGTTACGACATGTCGTAAACAATTTGCTGTATTTCAATTATGCTAATACTAATAATTTAATACTAAACTATAGTTCTCGTATAAAATATCATGATCACTAGGTAAGCTTATTAATGAACTTGAAAGGTTAAAAAAAATCTAGATTTTTTTTTTAATCCATTAAATGAAAAACAGTTATAAATTTAAAAAATTAGAGTTTCACAAGAGCTTCGCTAGATGAAGTGATAGTCCGGTTGGTTTGAAAATGATATGACACTATTGATAGCTGGATCGAATACTGCTGCCGTCATATTTTTTAAAATTTCATTTATTTTTTAAAACAGAGTGTCTACTGCTACGACAAAGTAATGGCAGACAACCCGGGGGGATGTGGCTGGTGCTACGACATGTCGTAACACCAGCAACATCCGCCCAGGTTTACTGCCATTACGACAAGTTACGACATGTTGTAAACAATTTTCTGTATTTCAATTATGCTATTACTAATATTTAAATACTAAACTATAGTTCTCATAATAAAATATCATGATCACTAGATAAGCTTATTAATGAATTTTAAAGGTTTAAAAAAAATCGAGATTGAGCCATTAAATGAAAAACAGTTATAAATTTTTAAAAGTACACTTTCTCAGAAGCTTCTCTAGATCAAGTGATAGTCCATTTAGTTCGAAAATGATATGAAACTATTGATAGCGGGATCGAATCCCGCTGCCGTCATGTTCTTTTTTTTTTTTTTGAAATTTTATTTATTATAATTATTTTTTTTTTAAATCACAATGAGTATGCTAATAATTTTTGTTATTATTCTGAAAAGCACATACGTTGAATAAATCTGTTAAATTAAAAATATTTAGATTTTACACTAGTCGTAACACTAGCCAATCCACATGTGCTTGGCGAGCGTTACCATGTCGTAACGCTAGCAACATCCGGTCGGGTCGTCTGCTGCTACGACAGTCGTAAAAATGTGATATGTGCTTACTTACAGTTATGACTAAAGCTGTATTTAATTATGCTGATACTATTAATATTTTTTTTTCTTTTGATTCGCGAGTTGACACAACCAACGAAAAAGGTGAGGCGTGAGTTTAAAAAATTACTATAAACCATCACTAGTACTTAACAAAGGCACAAGATGAAGAAGAGGAAGGAAGTATCTGAAGTAGCAGTTAAAAAACAAAAACTGGAAAAAAGATTCCACAGTTACCTAAAACTGTGAACTGGTTCAATCCCATGTGGAGCCAACATACCAAATATTTGTATCAATCTATTTTCCAAGATCCTATTGGGGTTTATACTGGCATATAGAATGACATTAACTTCAAGATATAAAATCCTGTTATGATTAGCACTGAAAAGTGTATCTTGTACTTTCATGGTTTAAAAACAATGCAGTGACAAAAATCTGTTCAAAGCATAGCTTTATAAATTTTATTGATTAATTGTTTGGAAGATATTTTTGAAAAATTCTCTGAATTGAAGTCATCGCGAAAAAGTGCTGAACGCAAGCGGGAGAAGCGGGATTTGAAGCCATTGTCAGATGAAGGAGGCATAGCGCATCATCGCCGCAGACTTGCTCGTCATAAATAGTGCAAAGAGAGGCTGGGGGGGGGGGTGGCTGAGAAAACGGACACAAACAGCAGCACGAAGTAATGGAAAAAAAAAGGCGAGTAAACGAGGAGTCCTGTGCAGTTGTTATTACCTGCCCCCTCAATAGTAATAGTAATAGTATTAGTAATAGAGTGAAAATGAGGTAGAAGCATGAATAGAATGGTTTCCTGTGACAAGTCTGCACACGGCACATTTTATTATTCCACACGAAACGAATTATTTTACATTCTTGTGATTGTGCGCGAATCGTTGCTTGGGGATTTTCATTTACGGCTTTAGGCTTTACGGTATACTAAATTTTAATGCATCGGCATCACTTACACAAGTATACTATAGTATAGCAAAATCGGCTGATATATTTATAATCGGTAGACCAATATTATATTAAAATTAAATCTATTTAAATAATTTATTTAAATAAATTTAGATTTTAGAATCAATGCACACACAAATAATGTCGTCTTATAATATATATAAGTATACAATATAAAGAAGAGTTTGTTAAGATTTAATTCTTTCCAGGTGTCTACTGCAAAGAGTGACTAAAACTAGTCGTAGCAGAAGTTGCGTATGTCGTAGCACTAGTTTCCTGACTAGCGCTACGACATGTCGTAACGCTAGCAAGATCCGACCGAGTCGTCTGCTGTTACGACAATCTTGTCATAACGCTAGCAACATCCCGCCGGATCGTCTGCTGTTATGACATGTTGTAGCACTAGTTTCCTGATGAGCGTTACGACATGTCGTAGCGCTAGCCACATCCTTCTTTAAAAAATTACAATGACAATGAGTGTGCTGATAATTGTAATTTTTGTTTTTATTCTGAAAAGCAGATACATTTGACATTGAATAAATCTATTTAAATATATTTAGATTTTAGACTAGTGGTAACACTAGCCAATCCACTTTTGCTAGCGCTAAATTGTCGTAGTCGTAGCGCTAGCAACATCATATTTTTTATTGCGACTATGACTATGACTATCACTATACTGTTAGTGTTATACTTATACTATGGCTATGAGTCACGGCTATGACTATACTATACTATGACTCATGACTATGACTATGACTAGTAATTTTAGTAATTTAGCACTAGCAGAAGACAGAAGACTCTTCTATTTTAATAATAAACTGAAAACCTATATTATTCACTATAATATAGTGAATAATTCACTATAATTTGCTTACCAATTAAAACATTGTAAATACTTCTTACAACTGTGAATATCCTGTAATAATATTCGTATTCATAAGTCTAATAAACGTGCAACAGGAAATATTAAGTTGGAATTCACATAGTATTAATAACGGGAGTTCTCTTTCTTTTTGGAGTTTCCGCGTTAGATGATATTCTGCATTTATAAAATGGTGAAGGAGCCTGGCTTTTAATTATTTACGTGACAAAAAATAATAATTCATTAAATGAATTTTTAAAAATTGCACATTGAAATTGTCGGAAAGATTGTAGATGTCTTATCATACAAAGATAAAAAAAACTGTTCTTAAAAATAATAATAGTCAAATCAGGCTTCTGTAAATACAAGACTATTGCCTCCAATCTCCAACGCTCATTCAATTCATTTTCATGGCAATCATTATCATAATTATGGCATGTCTAATTTTGCATTTTGTATTAGTTTTAAATGTTGATAGAGTGTTGGTTTTCTAGTCTGTTGAGATAAGTGTATGACACAATAATCTTCGGTATAGAAGAAGCGTCTGTAGTTGATAAGATAAGCTTTCAGACGGGAAGGAGGATTTGTGTTTATGCTTGCATTTTGATCTAACTATTCTCCATAAAAGAGTTGCACTTATATGTTTCAAAGTGAAATTAAGGAATAATTGTTTTTTTTTTTAAAAAAAGCAAATAAATTTTAAAAACAGGATAAGGAAGTAATTTTTTAGCTTATTGTATATTTTAACATTAAAAAAACAAATCTTTACATTTGTAAGGCCAAGAGTGTGCAGTTAAAATGGGGGAGGGGGTATATTTTCTCTAGTTTTTACATATTATATAAATTTTAACAAATATAATTCATATGCTTTCATATTTTTGTGTTTCTCAATAATGTAAAAGAAAAGTGAGGTTGGCTACAAAAGAAAACAACAAACAACTTTGAATTATTATTATGCATCTGAAGCCATCCATAAAAGTTTAATAATAATTATACATGCATTAAGTTTGAAACATTTGATTGCTCATGGGCTATATTATGTATATTTTGAAGTGTTTCAATTCCATTAACATCTTCAAATACTAGAAACATGAATAAAAGAAAACAAAATTTTGTGTGATGAATTAATTTGTTTAATTTACATGAGTGTACACATAATTTGCAAATCTATTCATCTTTTTAAAAATAGGCAATGACACAAAAAAACCAAAAACCCTTGACAAAAAAAACAACACAAAACAAGTCAATGAAACTGAGAATTGAATGCCTTAAATATTATAAAATAAATTAAATAACTACATTATATTGTATTTGTTTAGGTTCACAATGAGCAAGTATTGAAATTTAGGTTTTAAATTTTAGGTAAAAACAAAGTTTAATTTCACTGTAGAGAAAGTAGTCATTTATTACATCCTTCAGGTCTTAGTTTTAAAAAAAAATGTGTTAAAAAATTGTTATCTTGGATTTTTTTTAACTTCGCTGCAAAATAAAAGGTTAAAATAAATTGCTTTCTATAATCTATCCCTTAATAAAAATTATTCACCAATTTTAATAGCTGGAACTTTTGCTCATTAAAATGTATAAATGATATAACTATAAAAGAAAAAATCCTGTCAAAATATTTGAGCCTGAGAAACAAAGATAAAGGAAAAATAACTTACATACCAAATTAAAATTTATATTAAAAAATAGTTATGAAAAATATTTTTCACATGTTATGTAAATTACTAAGACTGATATAATTGGCAAATACCCACCACTTTTTAAAAATTAAATGGAAGCTTCTGTCTCATTTAATTAAGTGATAAGCCATATTGTTTTAAAATTAAAAACTATTCAGTGTTTAACTTGTGTACTAATACTAGTGCAGTTTTTTCTGTCAACAAGGAGATACATTTTTTCATATTTTTTAGATGGCTATTTAAAACTATTGTCAGAATCTTTTTTGGCAGTTAATTAACTATTTAATAATGTCATTTCTAACAGAGTTCTATTAACCTGATTAGTATTTTACAGTATACATAGTACACACGCACATATCTGCACACATGTATGCCATTCAGCACTCATTTAGATTTATCAAGTAACCAACAATATTCATGACATTAAAAATAACTTTGTAGTAAGTAAACAAATTATATCCTTGAAATATTGCTTTAAGAAGTTTTCTTATTATTTTTAACATTTTTAAAAAAAAAAAAAATTCAACAAAAATGTATCTTCAGTTACTATATTTCACTTTATCCTGAATTAATCTGTGCAACTTTATCCAGTGAAATAACAATAGTTTTGGTCTTTAGTATAATCATTAATTTTGGAGTTCTCAGTTTGTTGGAAAAGATATAACATTAAATCTATTTAATGTTGAGGAAGGAAGATATATATAGTATCAGCTACATCCAGGGTTTAAGACCATTAGTTTCGGTTTTCAAGTCAAGATAAAGACAATTCTTCACTAATAAATATGCTTTTTCATTTCAACAATTAGTGTTAATTAAGAGAAATTTATATTCAGATTAGGACTTTCCAATGTAAGAGATTTAAGAAACTTAATATAAGATCCCCATCTAAATGTTTATGAATAATTTTCAATGGGTTTATATTGAAATGTTATAAAATATAACTGTTAATGTAAATCAAGTTACATTAAATAACTTTGATTCAAGAACCTATATATTTCTTTTAATAACAGATCATAATAAGTTTATGAGGTAATATTTAACAAGTTAAATAGATAATATTCAGTGACTTTCATCTGGCGTTTGGTACATTTCATAGGCCAGGTTTTATCTTAAAATGTTCAAATAAAAGTAGTCTTTAGAACTTAGTAGCAATAGTAGTTATATAGTAGATGTAATGATAAGCAAATTTCAATTATGTTTAAAAATTTTCTTTCTAACTGAAATAGCCAACATTGGTTTATAATTTTAATTGGTACATGTTAGCACTATAAGAATATTGGTGAGATGGAAACAAAAAATAAAAATGTTGAAATGTGCTGTCCTAGATTTAAAAAAAATTTTAATGAGCTCTGAGAAACTTAAAGAAGCAGATATTAAAATACATTAAATTGTATTGCTAATATAGAAAAAAAGTAAAATGAAATATTTCAGTTCAGATCAAAATTTATTAACATGCTGTTTATTTCTTTTGTTTCACAAAGTCACAAAGCAAATTATGAATTACTGCAACAATAAATTAAGAAGAATAAATGGGTCATTCATTTAAAAAACAATTTCTGAGATTTATATAATATTTCTGTTTTTTCTTGACATTTCAAATTTATAAATTCTATTGTTTCATTTTCTTTTGTATATATGTATGAGAAAATATATTCAACTCAAACTGAAAGTAAATTTTAGGAAAAAGTATATTAATTCCAATTTACTATAAGATGCCCTTAAGAAACACTATAAAAATAACATTTAATAGCTGACAAGGGGACTATACAAAAAATTCAAATTGATGTTACTTTGACTTTTTATTGGAAACAATACAAATATCAATCCATTTTATCCTCAGACAATATCATTACAGGTCTAATAGTCATCTCCCCTGGTGACCACTTCTTTACATGTTGGCCTCAAGATAATGGTGTGCTCAAACTGGGCAGTGTAGCAGCCTTTCTGATCACAGAGTGGTGGGTAAGGGTCTATGATACCAGCATCACAGAGATTTTTCAGAGCCATCAGGTATTTGCTTTGGTCAAGGCGGTCTAACCACCGACGACAAAAAGCAAGTGTTCCAAAATTCTGGTTAATGACATTCAGCAGTTGCTTTGACTTGGCTAACCTTTTTTTGAGATATAATATAAAAGAATGATATTTTTTTTCTCCTTTAATAAGTGACTTATCAACACTTAGAGGGATTATTTATACATTTCAATAAAAGTATAGTTTTTAAGAGTAATGAACTACCAATCGTTAATCAACTCAATGAAATTGTATTTGTTTAAGATTTCTTTTTCATCTACTTAAAGTTTGCATATAAAATAAAGTTTATAGAATTTTAATGTTGTTACTTATTGACATAAGAAGAAAACTAATGCATCTACTAAACATTTGAACAGGTAAATAGTTCTTACCGAAGAGGCACGTGGCCAACTTCAAAGTTTTTCATGTAATGTGACACCTCCATGTCATCATGAACATGACCTTTACCAGTGCTGCCAAAAGTCTCAATGGCATAAACCTCACCCTCCTATGTTTTCAAATGAGGAAAATCAATATTTTTAAATTAAGCCAAAATTCAAATTAATATAGATAGTACATGTATTTATTGTTTTCACAAGTTTTAGTAAAAACAGATGTTTTACAACAGCCTGTAAATTATATTATTTAAAAAGATGTAACATTATAAACATAATTCAAGAGCAATGAAAAATCAAATCTATAATATTTATTCTTTACCACATTTTTTTTTTCTTCAATACACATTTTTGAGAGGAAAATAAGATTTAATGTTATTTTAGAATCATAAATAAATTTTTGAAAACGTCACCAGAAATAATTTACCTCCATTCTTGTGGCTTCTCCACCCTTTACAATGGGAACAGTCTTTCCGCCATGGATTCTGTATTGACCAACCGAATGACCATTTAAATTTCTGATAGGCTTCACTGGATTTAAAGAAAAAGATAAAGTAAATATAATATAACATTGATTGTACATCATATATTTGAATTTTAAAAGCTCTCTTAACAAATGGGCTGCTTCATCCCTTTTTTGTGTGGATAATTACTCAACAACTGATTAAAATATCAACCAGCTGCACTACTCTATGATCTTCAGCTAAAATGTATTTACATTCAATCTTTTTTCAGAATTAAACTCTCTTCACAAATTCTGCTCTAAATAAAAAGGTGTGAAATTCAAGGTTTAAAATGGCTTTTAAGTTATCTAAATTAACCTTGATAGGTTTTCCCATCAAGTTCCACTTCATAAGACTCCATCACTTCTTGAATCTCCTCTCCTATATCACACAACCTGACATCAATGCCTGACGCACGGATGCCAGCGTTTGTAGCGTCTTTTACAGCTAATAGAAGCTGATCATATTTGGGGTTAAAGGTCAATGTAAAGGCACAGTCAACAAGGTGACCTGAAAAGAGTTAAGATATAGAATCACCAAAAAGTTAAATGTTAAATAAGAAACATAACATACTTCAGAAGGATGAATAATGTTTCTTCCTGACAAAAATTATGCTGTAACACTTAATATGATGAGAATTACATTATTAACAGTTGTGCACTCTCATGGTGGAATACGTCTGAGCTAATAATTTTGAGTATTCATTAGAAAATATTTTCAACAAGAAGTAGATATTTAAGTATTAGACTGCAGATCTTATTGAAAATAAAAACAGACATAAATAATAATAAAGGGCTATGAAACTATTATAACTTATGTAAGCAACAACAAAAAAGATACACATGTACAAATAAACTAAATTGTATTTTTAAATAACAAGACTAAACAATTATTTTCAAGAATTTTCTTAGCTTTAAGGGGAGGTGCTGGTCAAAATTCTAAAATTTGTATATAACGTTCTGAGTGATTTTAAATAAAATATTCTTATAGGGTATAACAATAGATATAAATTACACTAATTTTTTTTTCAAAAAATTTTTTGGTTTCCATGGAAACTGAAATAAACATCCGCCATTTTGTTTTTTATGGTAAATTTCAAAACGCTAAGGCTTTTTTAAATTAATAGTTATTGCTTTCAAATTTAAAATATAGATAATTTATCATGTTATAAAACTTTGAATAACGGGACTTTTCTATAGATGCTCTAGTTTAGAAAATAAAAATTCACAAAAATGGTCTCCACTTTTTATGTCAAAATTATGGGTTATGGGATATATTTTTATCTGTATTTTCCTTTGTAAGGCAGTTATCAAAAAGTTAGGTTATTCAAATCTTTATTTGTGTCTAAAGATCACATAGAAAAAATATGGAGTAATTCGCTCAATTAATTAAAAAGTTATAAGGGTTTAAGTGATCAAAAACATCGAACGCGAGAAAACTGAAAAAACGACAAAATTTATAGAAATTATTAAATTAAAATTTTATTTTGTATAATTACTGTAAATAAAATAATTGAGTAGCTTAAGCTTGATCTTACACATTACTTTCTAGCTACTGTAATCTTTTCCTTAGTGTCCCTTCAAAGTATTTTACTTTTACTCTCCGCCTGTAATTTTCGCTGCTTCGTGCAGTTATTTCATTTTTAGTTCAAAATTACTTTATAGTCTCAATCCCGAAGCTGAATTTTCATTGCAGACATAAATGTAGATCATAAGTTATTTTTTAACACTTGGAATACTAAGATTTATACACTTTGACTTCAATAAAATTGAATTGAATTCACAATATACTTTCAAATTGAAAGTGCTTGGGCTTGTGTTGGAGAGAAATAAACTTCTTTTTTTTTCAGGGTTATCTTTTATGTACTATCTACTGATGTATCTTAGCAAGAGCACGGGTTAAAGTTAAATAGCAATCTAGGTCTAGTTTTATTTATTGATTATTAATTCTGTCCAATGCATATCTTGTCTTTGAATCTTAGTCTTATTATCTCTAGTAAATACTAATACTATTACTATTATTGCTATTACTAGTTCTAGTGACAAAAATACGCTAGCTCATAGAATATTTTAAAAATTATTTGGGTAAAATTAAGCACAGTAGACAGTAGCTATTAATTTTGCTTTTATTACATGAACGTTATGTGTTCTTATTATTACTATTGGAATGGACGCTAAGAGTACTAAGACTAAGACGCTTTAGACTTATATTATTATAAGTTTTAGTTAGTTTGAGTTTGAGACCGAGTCCGAGTGATGAGAATACAATACCCACCTTCATATTTATGTATTTCACGCTAAAGTGATCGATTAGAAAGTAGTTTTAGTGTTAATATAATAGCATTGTGCTATAGCACAAAACTCTGAATTTTATTATATGAAAATAGTTTATCGGAACATTTTTTCTTGTTTACGTAGAAACGGAAGTAGTCTAAAGTAATTTCCACGGCAATAACCAATCAAAATCTTTGGTTTATTGAAAGGTCAAAGGTTATGCATACGAAATGTGGAAACCCCATAAGTAGGTCAAGAAAGTGTCATTTTTTGAACGCGAATCAACAAATGCAAGATTGGGTAAATTTTGATTGGTCGGGAATTTATATTCATCTAAATCTAGAGAAATCCAGCTTTCCACTGATACCACCTTCGATGGGGTTGGATGATTTCAAGTACTTGAATGGAGACCGTAAAAATACTGTATTTAGTATCAAAATACGACTTTACACCCCCTTATAGGGTTAATAAAATAATATTTTAAAATATGTTCTAATATAATATCACACAATTTTTAATATGATTTATATTAAAAAATGGCTTTAGAAACCAAATAAATAAAAAACTAGAAATCATTAAAAATGTAATTTTTTGCCAAATTTTGACCCGCACCTCCCATTAAGAAGAATTTAAAAAAAGATTTGCTAGAAGGCAGGGAAAAACAGCAATATTATACCATTTATATGGGTGCCAAAGTCTATTTTGCAGACATCATCATAATTTAAAACAGTTGTGTCACCAGCATTGGGTGTATAGTGAGCAGCACAGTGGTTCAGAGAACAACCAGTAGGAAAAGCAAGCCCAGCTTCCAAGCCGTTCTCTTTTATCAGTTTTCTAGCTGTATTTTCCAGCTCTTCACTGTTGTAAAATAAAGTTCATTCATAATTTAAAACTTAGCTTTTGTATTTAAATTAGTAAAAATATTATCTTAATTACATGAATTATAAATAAATAACTCAATTTTTCTTTTACTTAATGCCTATTAATTTTTTTTAAAAAAAGAACATACCAAATATCAATCATGGTCATCCCAGGCTTAATAATTGATTTCATGTACTGCCGTGTCTGAAATCAGACAAACAGTATAAAATTGAAATACACTTGATTTAAAATTGCCTCATTTATTTAGCTTAAAAAATCTTAAATTTATTTCAATTAAAGATATGTTGTTCAAAACATTGTCTCAAAATTGAAGTAACAATCAATTAAAATTACCTGTCTATGTGCTTCAGCTGCCAATCGCATGTCCTCATATAAGTGACTGTGTGACCTATCCAGCATTTTCTTTTCTTCATCAGTCATTCGATTTTTGGCTGTTCGGCTGCAAAGAACATTTAAATTTTAATAATTGACATAGTATTTATAAACAATCTCATACAACAGAGGTAATACATTTTAGAGAAAAATTAGCAATTTTTAAAAATAAGATTTAATCAACTTACTCATCCTGATTTATTGGATACTCCAAAATTTCTCCTTCTGGATAATCCCCTTGACTGAAAAGATCTACAATGGGTACTGAAGGTGGCACTGTTTGTTGCTTGCTTTCAACGTTAGCTGGATAAACAAATTACTCTGATGTGTTTCACAGTAACATATTTCTACAGCAACATATTTCTACAGTAAAATATCAAATTTAATTTTAAGTTGGAAAGCCCTTTACCCTTAATTAAATATGGTACCGTTTTTCTTTTTAAAGCCTAGAAAATAAGATTAATATTTTTTAGCATTAGTTTAACAGGTTTTCAAAAACAACATTACCTTTTTTCTTTTTATTTCTCTTTTTCTTTTTTTTCCCATCAGCTTCAGAAGATTCTTCTACAGAATAAATCATAATTTCAGAAGCTAATTAACAGATTTTAAGAATCACACCACACTAATAGAGTCAAATCCTTGTCCAAATAATTATGTATCTACTAATTTATGTTTTACCTTCAACATTGTCAAAATGTAAATAGATTTTTTTTTTTAATGAAAAGACAAGATTTTACAAAATGATCTTATGTATAGAGGTAGGATCACTAAAGAAAAAATTTACATTCCAAAAAAATGTATTTAATTTAAAAACTATAGTAGGTCACACCTTCTTGCTTCTCTGCTTGCTCTATGCTGACTGAATTAATTCCATTTACAATTAGCTCAATATTGCCATTGGGAAGATTTTCCTCCCCATTAACAGTATCTAAGAAAAAGGAAAGAAAAAAGTTATACACACCTGGCAAATAAATTCCTATTACATTCTATTTCAAAGACGTATAATCAATCTGTTATTTTAACCTACATTTTACCTTTCTGTAATGACATTATTCTCCTTCCTTTTTAAAAATTTTAACTGAAGTTAATGCTTCATAAACCAATTTTAGTGAATAATAGTTTTAACGCTACATTTTAAATTATTAAAATGAAATATCAAAAGCAGTTTATAAATGGATAATCATGTAATTAATACCTTTTTTAAAGTAGCATGGTATTTTCTGCTGTTTGCACAAAGAGAAATAGAGATTTATGTCTTTTTATGCAACTTTAATTACCATAGAGCAATAATCATACAGTAAATAAGTGCATTTATAAGTGCATGTATTTTAAGTCTGGAGGTGACTTTTCACCAGTCATCAGTAATGAATAAAGCTCTTTACTTTAAGTAAGCTTTGACTACTTTGAGTGTACATATATGTACATAATATATCTAGTACATTTTTTGAGAAAATAAGCAAAGTTTTGTTTATGCTTGTTCACTGAGAAAGGCTTTTTGCAAATATCTTTATTGTTTATTGATTCTTTTCACTCAATGGACCCAATGGAATTTATGAGCTCAGACTTAGACAGAATTCCCCTATGTAGGATGCATTCAGAACACTCAAGCATATAAATAAATTTTTTCTATGCATTTAGGTTTTTAAATTACTGAGTCCAAAAGGGAACTGAAAAATGTAGGACTAAACGCATTGTGAGTGTGCTCTAACTCTAAAAAGACTGCAAAGGGCACAAGGCAAGGAGTATGGTGACAGAGCAGGTGGAAATATCATAAATTTTAAATATGTGAATGTGCTCTGTGTAGGTACTTTGATAAAATTTTCAAAATGAATGAATTTAAAAAGTAATGTATCTATAAGATAGCCCTTGGAGAAATAATATGCTTTTATTTTTCATCTAGCACTTTTCGTTAAAAAGTTATGATTCTTTTTCATGAATTAATTTGGACACTTTTTTACCATTGGGTTTTGTGACCCATTTTTCTAAAATTTTCACAAAAAAGCTAATAACTTAATAACCAACTGTACAAATCAAATGAAATTTTCTACAAGTGTTAATCAATATATAATGAACATGTTTATAGATATAAATTTTTTAAAAGCCACTTAATATTTTTAGAAAAAATTAAAATGAAAAAAAAAAAAAAAAAGTCCAAAATTTTTTTTTATTTCAATTTTTTTTTCTTATAAAAAAGCAGTTATAATTATAGTTTTAGAATGTTTATACATTCAATAGGCCTTATTAACAATAAAAAAAAATAATATGAAGACACAATTTATAAATGAGACTTTTAATTATATATGTACATATAAATATAAGAATTTATCAGACACACATAAAAATAAAACATCCACTAGATGACATAATCTTCACCAAGAGTTTCTGTGCCTCTAAATGACTATGCAATTATGTATCCCAGTATCTTTTGTCTTTGTGAAAAGTAAATTTCCATCATTTTTATTTAATTTTACTTGTATGGCCATTGTCTCGTCCTTAAAGTGTGGTGGAATTTAAAAATGTATGTGAATAATATGCACTTAATTTTTGTATTAATCAGTTTCCTATGTGCTTGATCTCTTTTATTTTAACAACTGCTGGTCAGCTTAAAAACAATTTCTTCCTCAACCATTTTCATTCTTAGTAATTTTTTTCTGAATTTTCCCACCCCTCCTTATTACCAATGATACAAGATCTTTACTATTTATCTGCAGTCTGCTGCTTTAACCATATAAAAATCCTTAAGTTTGGAGAGTGAAGGAAAGGATGTTCAGTCATTCCCAAAGATCATAACCCCAATGTTGTGAGCAGAAGCTGAAACATTAACTGTTTAGAATGGCTATAAAATTTATTACACCCTTCAAAAACTCCTATCTGTGACAGAGGTGCAGCATTTACATGCTCCTCAAAAATATTTGCTTTTATAACAAGACTTTGTTATTTGTTTAATTTATTTAATTTGTGTGTGGGGGGGGGNATTATATATTGTCATTATCATTATGTTTATTTCTTGTTCATACTGCTTACTCAGCCTACTCTTTTAAAAAATAATGATTTAAATTCATTACCATAAAAGTTGTTAAAAAGCACAAATTATATATCTTTTAAAGATTTTAATTAAATTTTTATTAAAATTAAATTTATCAAAATCTCATTTCAGCTATTTAAAAATAAATGGGTTTAAAATTAAAAGAAAATATTGGAATATTTAAATTAACAGAAACTACATTTATTCATAATAAAATCAAGCAAAATAACAAAATTAATAATTATAATTAATTTTTTTAAAGACATTTACAGATAACTAAGACCAAACGTAATTTAAAAAATATATATTTATATTTTAAATTTTAATTATATAGAATGGGAAATTTCACCATGAAAAGTTATGATTTAATTTGAAAGGGGGATATTTCATATAAATAGCAATTTATATATGTATTTAAGTCAATTTAATTGAATTTGACCTAATATTTAATCAGATGGAACTTGATTGTATTATGGCTTTTTAACTTTCTTGGTCTTTCTTATCTGTCATTTAGTCATAAATAATACTGTTTCCGTTTTTTTTGTACTTTCGTTTTCCATGAGGAAAAAAAAAGGCACCTCGGCGGAATCGAAAACAACATAGACTGACGCCACTCATAGACTTGAAATTTTACATGGACATATTAGATCCATTTTCGCTACTACACCCGTTCGATTTAAAATAGCACAACAAATAGTTTTTAAGAAAATAAAAAATTAGACTTACCTGGTGTCTTGTCATGTTGGCTAAAACCTATATCTCCGACCGGAGCGTCGCGTCTCTTCCCGTTGCTATGAAGGATAGTTGTTATTTTAATTTTAGGGTTTGGGTTAGGTATAGCTTTAGAATTTTCGGAAAATTCACGGGGCTCGCACTATTTTTCCAGGCCGGTGACGTGCCATAGCAACAAGATGGCCACCGATAAGGTCGGCCCGGTTGGAGATATAGGTTTTACCGTCATGTTTTTCTTTACGACATACGAAAATTACTCAAAAACAAAATGGACGTCGCAAAAGCCTGTTCTTAAACGAAGCTAGAACAGCAATCCGTTTGTTGATACATTTCTAGCGCGGAAAAATAATTTTTTAGCGAACCCTATCATTTTATACTCAGAAATAGCGTCTCAAAAACCCTATGGAGCGCGATTGCCGATTGCGTCAAAATAGCCTCTAATCGAAGTACCTAGCCCTAGCTCTGTGAAGGCAGGGATTTGTTCATAGTATAGGGCTAAGGGTGTTTCTAAGTCCACCCAGATACGAATGGGTACCTAACCCAGTTAGGGAAACAAAGACAGCTGGGAAAGATAACTGGAAAAAAATTTCCAAGTAACTGCTGAACTTTTTTACTACTACTACTACAGAGTTTACTGAGCCTACACTTACTTGACTTACACTACTCAACTGACTCATTTCATAAACGGAGTGTCTACTGCTACGACAAAGTAACGGCAGACAACCCGCGCGGATGTGGCTGGTGCTACGACATGTCGTAACGCCAGCAACATCCGACCGGGTTGTCTGCCGTTACGACAAGTTACGACATGTCGTAAATAATTTTCTGTACTTTCAAATATGCTATTACTAATACTTAAATACTAAACCATAATTCTCATAATGATATATCATGATCACTAGATACGCTTATTAATGAATTTTAAAGGTTTAAAAGAAAATCTAGAGTGAGCCATTAAATGAAAAACAGTTATAATTTTAAAAAATTGCTCTTTCTCATCAGCTTCGCTAGATCAAGTGATAGTCCGGTTGCTCTGCTATGATATGACACTAGTGATAGCAGGATCGAATCCTGCCGCCGTCATGTTTTTTTTTTTTTTAAATTTCATTTATTATTTTTTTTTTTTTAAACATCATAATGAGTATGCTAATAATTTTTGTTATTATTCTGAAAAGCAGATACGTTGACTAAATCTGTTAAAATAAAAAATATTTAGATTTTAGACTAGTCGTAACACTAGCCAATCCACATATGCTTGGCTAGCGTTACGACAACCGGTCAGGTCGTCTGCTGCTACGACAGTCGTAAAAATGTGTTATATGCTTACTTACAGTTACGACTAAAACTGTATTTAATTATGCTAATATTATTATTTTCTTTTTGATTCGCGAGTTGACACTCAGTCGGCATCACCAACGAAAAAGGTGAGGCAAGAGTTTTAAAAATGACTATAAACCATCACTGTTACTAAATTTGTTTGAAAGATATTTTTGAAAAATTCTCTGAATTGAAGGCATCGCGAAAAAGTGCTGAACACAAGCGGGGGGTGCGGGATTTGAAGCTATTGTCAGACGAAGGAGGCATAGCGTATCATGCCCCGCAGACTTGCTTACTTGCTTACTTGCTTAACGGCCATTCCGCCCACAGTGAGCATTGGCCATGTCGTTTGAAATGGTGCGCTATTGCACCCGGTCGGCGGCAATCGATCTAAGATGTTGTAGCCACGAATCGTTAAACTTTTTCCGGCCAAGGCTGAATGGGATCATAATAAGTTCCTCGGCCTTCTTGTGGAAATATCGCTGCGTTGTTTGTTTAACGCCTCCTTTGGGGCGTTTCCAAGTAGTCCCCTGAAGGCTGGTAAAAGTTTTATAGGGCAATCGGGAATCAGGCATCCTCATAACGTGACCGATCCATTTCCAGCGGCGCAAAATCATCGTTGCGGCTAGAGGGTGTTTTAGTCCGCATCGTTGGCGAACAGACTCGTTGGTAATAAAGTCTGACCAACGCACTTTTGCAATTCGTCGGAGACAACGGTGGTCGAAGGCTTCCATTTTTCTAAGCTGGTCTATTTTTACGGGCCACGTTTCAGTAGCATATAATAGCGTGGCTCCGACCGTCGCACAGTAGATTCGGGTTTTCGTTTTGGTGCGAATATCGGGTCTACTCCAAAAATGTTTTAGGGCTGCAAAGATTGATGACGCTCTTGCAATTCTGATTGGCATTTCTTCGTCCAGCTGCCCATTAGGAGATATTCGGCTACCAAGGTACGTGAAAGAGTTAACCGATTCCATGCGATCATTTCCAATCGTCAGGTCAACATTTAGCGATGCAGGATCTAGATTGGTTGCAAAATATTTTGATTTGGCACAGTTGAGCTTGAGTCCCACAGTTGATGCTGCCTGTACGATGCGATCTATCATTGCCTGCATGGTGTCAGGAGAATCCGCAAGCAATGCAATATCATCGGCAAAAGTAAGATCCGTGATGGAATGTTCGCTTGGGTATATTGTAATACCACCGGGGCCATTATCGACGGCACTTTTTAGCACATGGTCGATACAGATGTTAAACAGAACGCCCCCTTGTCGCACGCCGGTTTTGGTTGAAAAATCCTGACTGTCCTCAACAGACTTGCTCGTCATAAATAGTGCAAAGAGAGGCGGGGGGGGGGGGGCGCTGAGAAAACGGACACAAACAGCAGCACGAAGTAATGGGGGAAAAAGGCGAGTAAACGAGGAGGCCTGTGCGGTTGTTATTACCTGCCCCCCCCCCTCAATGTCCGGCATCCTTCCGTCTCGCGAGACGATGGTGCATCACCGTTGGGTTGGGTTGCATTTCCTCAAGTGACTGTGCAGCCCTATCCTTGAGTGACAGTCTTTGCCACAGTTTTTACACACGAGTTCTGTGCTTCCAAATGTTTTGGCCTTTCTCCTAGCTCTTCTGTCTGCAGCCTCCTCCATTCTTCGCTCCTCGGCTACTATGACGCCCTCTTTGACAACTGTGCGCCACGTAGATCGGTCTTCTGCCTTACACTCCCAGTCACTTGTATGTATTTTGGCTGCTTTCATGTCCCTTTGACAGACATCTTTAAATCGCAAGCGTGGGCGACCTGTTTTCCTCTTTCCTGAAGCAAGTTCACCATATAGGAGGTCCTTCGGGATGCGGCCGGGGCTCATTCTTTTGACATGTCCTAGCCACCTCAGGCGTCTTTCACTAAGAATTGAGAACATGCTTTGGGTATTGGCACGCGTTAGTACCTCACTATTAGGCACTTTTTCTTGCCATTTAATACCAAGGATGCGGCGCAAGCATCTCAAATGGAAGCTGTTAAGCTTACGCTCTTGTGATGTATAAGTGGTCCATGTCTCGCTCCCATATAGTAGTGTACTGATGACACAGGCTCGATAGACGCACAGTTTGGTTTTCTCCGTTAGCTTGGTGTTTTGCCAGACCCGCTTATTTAGTTTAGCCATTGTTGCGGCTGCCTTGCCAATTCTGCTGTTTATTTCTTCTTCAATGGACAGTGTATTGGAGACCTTGGATCCCAAGTAGGTGAAGCTGTCCACAACCTCCAAGTTTTCATTATCGATATTTATGGTAGGAGGAGGTCGAGTGTCTTGGGCCATGATGTTTGTCTTTTTCAAGCTGATTTGCAGACCAAATTCTTTGCAGGCATTGGAGAAGCTTGACACGAGTTGTTGCAAACCAGATTCTGTATGTGCTGTTAGTGCCGCATCATCCGCAAATAGTAGCTCTCGAATTAGGACATCCGTCGTTTTGGTCTTGGCTCGGAGGCGGGCAGTGTTGAAAAGTCCTCCATCAGCTCTGGTATGTAACCAGATTCCCTCACTGCTATCCTTGAATGCGTATCGAAGAAGTACAGAGAAGAATATTGCGAAGAGTGTTGGTGCGAGTACACAACCTTGTTTAACTCCGCTGCTGACAGGGAAGGCCTCTGACTTAGCTCCATCGAACTGTACTGTGCCAAGCATATTTTCATGGAACTGTCTGATGATGGCAAGTAGGTGAGGGGGACATCCAATTTTTGCCAGTATTTGGAATAGCCCGTTGCGACTGACTAAGTCGAAGGCTTTTGTAAGGTCCACAAATGCAATGTATAGTGGCATCTGCTGCTCTCTGCATTTTTCCTGGAGCTGTCGTATGGAGAACACCATGTCTATGGTAGACCGACCGGACCGGAAACCACACTGAGATTCTGGATAGACGCGGGATGCTAGGCTTTGTAAACGTTTTAGTATAACGCGGGCAAAGGTCTTTCCTACAATACTAAGGAGTGAAATGCCGCGATAATTATTGCAATCACTCCTATCACCTTTGTTTTTATATAGTGTCACTATATTTGCATCCTTTAGGTCTTGGGGGATGTAGCCCTGTTCCCAGCAGAGGGACAGAATCTCGTGCAATGGTTGGAGTAAAGCTGTCTTGCCACTCTTTAGAACCTCTGGTGGTATTCCATCATTCCCAGGCGCTTTTCCACAAGCTAGACTGTCAATTGCTTTGCTCAGCTCTTCCTGTGTGGGCACGACATCAAGTTCTTCCATGAGTGGCATATCTGGGATGTCATCTAGAGCGGTGCTGGAGACTGTTGTAACTGTTGAATACAATTCCAGATAATGCTCAACCCACCGTTTTAGCTGTGCTGCCTGGTCTTGAATAATTTCTCCATTTTTGGACTTTAGGGGAGCAGCTTTTGACGTCAAGGGGCCTGTTGCCTTTTTGATGTTTTCGTACATGACTTTTGCATTGCCCATGTCTGCAGCTGATTGTATACTGGAACAGAGCTTAAGCCAGTAGGTATTGACACATTTACGTGCAACCTTTTGGGCAAGTGACTTAGCTGTTTTTAAAGCATGCAAATTGTCAGGTGTAGGCTTTTCCTTGTAAGCCATAAGAGCTTTCCTTTTTGCTTCAGTGACGGGTTTCATCTCGTCCCAATGTTCATCAAACCAGTCCGTGTTTTTGTGAGATTTTTTGCCAAAGGCTTGTATTGCGGATGTATAGATTGTGTCTCTCAGTTGCGTCCATTTGGAGTCAATGGTGACGCATGGGGACATCTTTGAGAGACTTTCCTTCACCTTGTCTTTGAACAGCTGCGCTATCGCAGGGTCTTTCATGCAGGAGGTATTGATGCGTGGACTTCCCTTTTTCTTTGTGTGGTACGAGTTTTTCCTCATTATTCGTACTTTGCTGGCGACAAGGGAATGATCCGTGTCACAGTCGGCACTGTGATAGCTGCGAGTGAGTAGGACGCTAGCTAGTTGTGCACGCCTGGTGATAATGAGGTCCAGCTGGTGCCATTGGTGGGATCGAGGGTGTCTCCAAGATACTTGATGTATATCCTTGCACTTGAAGAAAGTGTTGGTCACACACAAGCCTCGTGAGCAGCACAATTCCAGAAGCCTTTGTCCATTTTCATTTAACTTTCCTCTTCCAAATAGTCCAAGGCAGGTGGGCCAGGCTTCGTGGTCGCTCCCCACTCTAGCATTGAAATCTCCTAGGAGATAGATTGCCTCGTCTTTGTGGATGCCGGCTATTGCCTGGTCTAACGCTCCATAGAACTGGTCCTTCTCTTCCGGAGTTGAATAGAGTGTTGGGGCATACACACTAAGAATGTTTGCTGGGCCCGCAGTTGTTCTGAGTCTTAGAGTGAGGATCCTCTCCGTGCCTGATGACGGTGGTTCAATGGATGGTAGAAGAGTGTTTTTAACAGCGAAACCCACACCATGCTGTCTAGGTTCGTCTTTCGGTCTGCCTTGCCAGAAGAAGGTGTAATTGGCCTCTTTGAGTGAACCGTTGTCTGGGAGCCTGGTCTCCTGAAGGCATGCTATGTCAATCTTTAGCCTTTTAAGTTCTCTATCGATTATTCCTGTCTTCCGTGTGTCGTTTATGGACTGCAGATCATCAGTGATGCCGGGACACATAGTCCTCACGTTCCAGCTAGCGATTCGAAGAGCTGGGGTCTTCTTTTTCTTTTTTGTATTTCTTGGTGCAGGGCTTAGTGGCCCACTTGTTGAGTGGTACTCTAATCTCCACGCACCCAGTGGAGAAGGCAGGCCATGACGGGATAGCACCTATTTGACTGGGGGCTGCCCAGTTTGAGGCGGGCGGTAGCTGTCCAGTGAGACATTGGTAGTCTCTCCCACCGTCGGAAGCAGCCCCTGGCGCCTAGCTCTACGTCAATTGAGCTTTGGCTTATAACCGGTAACTGCTGCTTCCCGTGTTTTGTCGACACCTTGCGGCGACGCTGGAGTGTCCTCTCCAGAGGTGATGCAAGCCTGGGCGGGTATTATGGAGAATTAGCTGCTGCCCATACAGCATATCCCCCCTCTCCACGTCAATGGTGTAACCAAGGGAACGACTTGCGTCGATGCAGCTTGGCTGCCATTGGCGTCGCAGGAGCTGCCGGTATGTACATAAGTCTTATGTATAGACCGCCTGTAGGTGCTCCAATTCCTGATTTTCTTTCAGGGTTTACTCCCTTAGCCTTTCCCGCAAGGCAGGTATAGCCGCAAGGCAGCGGAGGATTTGTATTCGGAGTTTCCTTCTCCTAGATGAACTACCAGCCAAGGTTTTAACGAGCATCATCTACCCGTAGGGGTGCCAGAACCGGGGTTTGAACCCGTGACCGATTTTTATTTTTATTTTAGAATTGTTTTTGTACCGCAGCGCACTAACACTTTGACCACCGCGCCCCCC
>MUZC01004409.1:363782-384081 GCA_002072015.1 Radix auricularia | reverse complement strand
TAGCACTAGTTTCCTGACTAGCGCTACGACATGTCGTAACGCTAGCAACATCCGACCGGGTCGTCTGCTGCTACGACAAAATTGTCGTAGCGCTAGCCACATCCTTTCATAAATAAATGTACAATAAATATTTGAAAACAAAAACTAACTATTTTTCTTCTTTTTTCGCTTCTTCTTTTTCTTTGCTGTTTCTCCGTTTTCATTTTGTTCAATTGCATCTTCAGGTGCTTCTAATTCTGTTGAGAATTCATTACTTTCTTTTGATGTTTCCTTACACGGATCTGTCTTCACAGCAGCCATCTTAAAGTACCCAATAAAAAGTCAAACTTAGGCAAACTAACTTTATTTATTGGTCTTGAAATAATATTTTAAAAATTATTATAAAAAATTGAAATTAAATAAATTCTAGATAAAATATTTTAAAATGATTATTCTCCTTTATTCATTTATTTCCATATGGATTATGTAATCAAAATGTAAAGATTACATATTTTTTTGTTTTGTTTGATAATATATTTTTGTTTGTTTAGTCATGTGATTTCATTCGCCCCACCCCCACCAAATAACACTAACAAAAATTAAGCACCAAGATTCAATGGCAATGCCTGAAGTCGAAGTGCTCCAAGCAGAATTCAACTGAAAACGAAGTTATTTTCACTTGGCATATTCATTCAGGAGAGTCTAAAGGTTCTGACTCTACTTTTTGACATTAGTCGGTATATATTATTTCTGAATTAGCAACAAACTCTTAAAAAAGAAATTCTGGTCTCAGACTCAGATCATGACATAGTTCACATAGTCATAGTTAATAGTTAATTCATAATCATATCATACTCATACTCTCATACTCATACTAGTCATACTAATACTTTTTTTTTTACCAATTACTAGTATCTGACTCTTGAGTTACTCGATTTTCAGTCTTACCTGAGTTTCATTTTCATTGGGCTGGTCTTTTACCTGTTAAGTGTTAATGATTAATTTAAATTTAATAGTTCAATTTTGAAATATTAACGATTTACTCGTTAATTTTTTAAAAGCCAAAAATTAACAACATTTTGGTGTCGTGATTAACATTATAAGTACTTTGATAGAATAATTATAATAAGGGAGCGTCTATTCGCAATCGATTGCGAATAGATTTCAAACCCTATTCGCAATCGGCGCGTGCGCAATCGGCGCGTGCTATAAATAGCCTAGGCAATCGAGAATCTCGCGGAGTTACAAGTATTCACTGCGCCTTTCATTGAGCTGAAATTCTAAAATCTATCACTAAACCTAACCCAAAACCCTAAATACTATCACTAAACCTAACCCAACCCTCAAAACTATCACTAAACCTAACCCAAACCCTAAAAGCTATCACTAAACCTAACCCAAACCCTAAAAACTATCACTAAACTTAAACCTAACCCAAACCCTAATAAGCCTAATAACTATCACTTAACGTAACCCTAAAGTCTATCCCTAAACCTAAACCTTTTAAAATAAAATAAAATCTTATTCATTATCAATTCATGTAGTATTGTTTGAAAAAAAAAAAAAATTGGCTTCAATATAAAATCGAACCCCGGACCAGCGTTGTAGCGTACTATCTTACTATCAATATGACCACACAGCCACACATTCACCGATGAAATTTTTAACCTTATAAAAAAAATGTTACCAAGAATAGCAATAACCGGAAGTGAACGATTGCCTAGGCTATTTATAGCACGCGCCGATTGCGAATAGGGTTTGAAACCTATTCGCAATCGATTGCGAATAGTCACTTCGTTATAATAATATTTAATAGGAAATTAACTATTCATTTCTCAATTAATCGTTATAATTTTGTTGACGATTAAATTATTTTCAACGATTAATTGACCCATTACTTTAAATTACACATTATTGGAAGTCAAAAAGTACAAAGAAAAATAACAAAATTAGAGGCAGATAAATAATAATAAATTTCCTGATGATAACGTTCAACATAGGAATGTTCAACATGTTGATAAAGTTTGCCTTCCATGGTTCTAACACTTTGCCTACTTATCAAACCAAAGGAAAAGGGAATTAAGCTAATGGCACAAGTGGAGTCTGACTCACTGACAGAAAATGAAGACAGAACTTACTAAATTACTGATAAATTGATACATTACTGAATAACAAAATGGCGATGAAAGTTTCTGAATTCATTAACTAACCCTCTCCAATGGTGGAAACTTAATAAACATTGATATACGATAACAAGCAGAATACCCGTGCTATGCTATGGGGTAGGCACAATAAAAATAACTTTATTTGCTTTTGGGGTCTCAATTTCCCTTTAAAAATAAGCAAATTACAATAGTGATAAATCAAACCACTTCTTCATAAAAATCATGATATGTGTGTCAAGAAATTAGAAAGTATGATGAATTTAAATATTACACATCAATTTCTGTATTTCTGCTTTAACTCTCAAAGTCGCAGAAGGGTTTGCAATAAACTTCCGCCTCAGTCCCGTAAGTATTTCCCGTATTACGATCAACCAGTCATGAAATTAAAAAATTTGCGTAAAATCAATTTATAATATTATTGTCATACTGACTTCCCTTTTTAGGCTAAGAATGGTTATTTTACGCATCCAAAAGACCGTACTGAGTTTAAAAAAATATTTACCTGTAGTTTAGTACTATTATTTTAGTAATAAAGTATAGCGAAAACGTATCTTCGAAGAAAAAAAACGTTAAAACTACCAAAAAACATCGCGAATCGAGCGATAACACTAGCGCGGGCAATGGCCGCCATTGCCGGAAGGCAATGGCCGCCATTGCCGGAAGTCGAATACATCATTTTTCAAGCATTGAAGAGTTTTTACTTTCCGAGATCTCATTTCTAACGAGAGTGGTATCTAGGGACGCAATACGACGCTTTACGGCTAGCGGGAAGAGACGCATTACGACTTTAAGAATTAATAACAAATGCTTTTCTCTATATACTCTACCAGAATAACAAAGGTACTTAACGGTTACAAAAGTCTAATAAGCAAGGCTCAATTTCTTTTCACATGAATCAAAAAATGAAAGCAATATCTTTCCATATGATTCCTTTGGTTCTAAGGAAAAAAAAACTCTCAAAAACATCAATTCCATTTTAAACTCTACACATGAAATTAGTTCAAGAGGCATAGGATATTTTTTTAACCCAATAATATTTATGCCTAGCGGAGGGTGGAAAATACTGTTTATTTGTTTAAAAGACACATTTTCTTTTCACATGAGTAATAACATAAAAAATGTTGTTTTTTTTAATATAAAAATTCTCAGATACTGATTTTCTAATAAATTATTATAACATACATATGACACATGACAAAACAAAAACCGTCCTTTTTAAAAATGTACAAATAACATTAGGAACTCCTTTTAAACCTTCAACTTTGACTTATAATTATTAATTTTAACCAATAGTTAAATAAATTTTGTACACAGCCAACGAGTTGCCAATGACAAGTCTGCACACAGTACATTTTATAATTGCAAATGAAACGAATTGTTTTAGATTCCTGCATTTCTGCGGGCATCTTTGCTATCTAGAGTCTAGAGCATTTACGGTATACTTGGCATCGTTATCACTTACAAGGTATTTTCAAGTATAGCAAAATCACCCAATATAATCGGTAGACTCCTATTAAATCTATTTAAATAAATTTAGATTTTAGAATTAATACACACATAAATAAGCCCCGATCTATTAATGTCGTATTATATATGCGTATGAGTCTTGAGACTCCATTACAGCCACTAGTGTAAAAAGCTTATTTGGTTTGACGACAGCTCTTCTGATGGAGATGAAAATTCTTGAATCCATTAACTCTCTACAATGGTGGAAACTTAATAAACACTGATATCCTATAATGTCATTCAAGACCATTTTGTGCATACCAGTTACCTCAGTTCCATGCGAATGATTGTGCAGCTCGGCTGGTTATATTGTCAATTAGACCCGCTCATCACTTAAACCAAAAAATGTCAACACACTTGTCTTTTTGCATAGTTGGTTAAAAGATGACATATAATGGAGACATTCCAGTGTTATTTAGATTTTCAACAATATCGTTTAATAAGTGTTACTTATGACATCATAAATTAAAATTTTTGGCTTTAATTGAAATTAACGATTAGTTAATCATTAATTTTTCAAAAGCTAATGATTAAATTTAAATTAATCTTTAACAGCCCTAGTTAAAAATAATGAGACTCTTAAAATGAGAGCACATCAAATTTTGATTTGTTCACCCCCAATTGTGGTCTGTTAGTAATTAGCCAACATACTCTAATGTGCTTCTTCGCATTTTAAAAATAATTTTAATAAAGCCACCTTATTCTTTGATTAAATATTCATGTTATATATATATATATTATTAATATTAAGTTCATATGTTTTTTTCCTTTGAACGATAAATGAATAAATAATTTAAGGTCCTTTTTTAACCTTAGGTTTACATCATATAATCTGCAGATTTTATTCACAATAAGGAACAGATGACAATTATGGGAAGTCAGGGCTTTAATGTCCCAACAATTCCACCAGATTTACGTCGAGAAGAGACCATTCATCAAATTGCAGATGCTCTTGAGTATTTAGATAAGGTAAAAAGTTGACTCCATGTGATATAAATGTTGTTTTTTTAATATTAAAAAAGTTACTTAACAAAAATATTAATCTGATATCTCCTTTTAATAATGTGTCAAGCCTTTGGTATTTAGAAAGAAATTAATTTTTTTAAAGTTATTAATTAAATAATTTTTCAAACTCAACTTAACAATACTCTATGCTTTAAAAAAATATATAATTTCAATTTTTTGATAATTTGATATTATTGTGTATTAAATTTAGTTAGTGAATTGTTGTTAAAACTATTCATTTTCCAAATTAGCTATCTAAACAGGTACTTTCTCAATTTGTTGTAAATAAATCTAATTATAATTTTAGGTTGCTAATGAAGTTTTTGCCCGTATAGGAAAACGGGTAGCAGAAAATAAAACTCACCTTCAAAAGATAAATGATCGTGTCAATCTAGCTTCAGCAAGAGTTGACAAGCTGAAGGGAAGTAATAAAGCAACAAAAGTATTTGCCAGTGCAAAGTATCCTGCTGAAGATAAGTTAGATCCTTTCAAGACATCATTTACAAACACAGATGGACTTCGTGAAATCAAGCACTCTCATTACAAAGTAAGTATACAGTTAATAAATTAAAAAATAATAACTCAAATTTTTTTTAAGTTATAACAGTTAATTGTATTACAAAAATATATTCTACTGAAGTTAAATTATAAAATGATTATATTTTTTTTATCTGTGAAATGGATTTCAGGGTCAATTATATGTTATATATGCTAAAAAGTTACATTTTCATTCTTATACTGTTGCGGCCCTCATTAATCAAATCCCTCTCTTCCCCAAATTCCAGCAATGATTTTCACAGTAGGAAATGTAACTGTTTACTTTATTCTAATAGATTCATGAGAAACATGCACCAGTTGATGAAAGAGTCTTACGAGAAAAACTTCAGTTTTATAATGTACACCTTAGTACTAAGGCAAAGAGAGAGCCAAGTAACCAAGGTGAAGGCTTGGGTGGCCTTCCCAAAAATATTCCATCAGTCAGTTCATTACTTCTGTTCAACACAACTGAAAATCCGTAAGTTGAAGAAAGCTAAATTTAGAGAGAGTTTTGATTAAAATGTATATAATACAAATATATTGATTTTCATAAAATAAGAACCACAGATGATTATGAGAGGGGGGAAACCAGCTTGACAAGAAAGAGAAGCGGTGTCTGATATTTTGTATGATAGAATCCAACTTGCTTTGACATACTGACACAAGCCCGTGAGAGGAGACACCTTCCCTCCTCTACTTTACTCCCTCCACAGTGGAATGGAGTGAGTAACATTTTTCTTTTTAAAAAGAGTCACAGCATGCAGCACGGGAATTAATAACCATTCTTCCTGACACTCCGTTATCTTGTCTTGGTCATTTTTGGTACTATAAGAGTCGCTAAATCCCTTGTGGAATGCATTAAGATCAGTTTAAACGGCTCTAGGAAACAGATGTTCTGAAATGTCACTCCAGAATATTAACCCAACTGTCTTGAAAAAGTAGACTAAGAGAGGTTGGAAGCAAAAATCTTTGAGTTAAGGAGATGTAAAATACATTAGTCTTATGGAATTAGGCTGGGCCCTAACAATTAATTCATTATAGAGAGTTTTTGGACTTAGGGAAGTTTGACTTAGCGACATCCGACTGTATAAACAAGAAGCCTGGCTCACCTTTGGTTTGTTTCTGAAAAAAATTATTTTTATCTTCTAATTAATTACTTTAAAAAATCTTGTATCTGCAATAATATAATTTACTGATCATTGCAAATGTGGTTGAACTCAATGTACTTACAAGTTGTATCTCTTTTTAATCTTTCCTCTGTTAAAACTTTTATATTTAAAAAAAAAAAGTGGCGGGGATTGAGATTATCAACTGCATTTTTTTTAACCTTGTTTAGATTCTCGAATCCTTGCTTAAATAAAATGATTTGTTGATGTTGCCTCCTCTTAATCAGGCAATATAAATTTGCCCATGGGAACAACAGGGCTCTTGTTAATCACTGCTCCCATAATTAATACTAGAAACTAACAATAATTTTCTAAGTACTCTAGAAATAGACAATGAAAAATCCTGATCTCTTTAATACAAAAATAATTTTAAAATTTAGCTATTTAAATTTTAACCATTGAAGTTGAAAAGCCCAGTGGCTTAGCTAGTGGGGGCGGTCTGCCCCGGGCGGCACTCATCCAAAGGGCGGCATTTGTGGGCATTTATTTGAAAAATAGAGCCATTTCCGACAACCGCCCTTTTTCTTTTGAAGTGGGGAAACCAAGGTAAAACAAAAATACTCTTGATTTCGAATCTTAAAAAACGGGTTCACGCAACATCTGTTTGATTACATTGTGGTTGTTATAACTAACGCAGACCCGTTCAAAAATTAAAAATCGCTAAAAAAAAAAAAAAGGAATCGATTTGTTTGAAAAATTAAGCGGTATGCGTCACAAATGGCACAATTATAAGAAAACTGCACAAAAAACAACACATCACCACTGGGCCTAATAATATGTACTATTAATATCACCTCGACAGTTTTTGCGTGGAATTTCGACATGTGCAGAATGATGCGCTAACAAGTACCTACATGACATTGTGGTTCAAATAGTGTGTTTAACTTGCAAGTTGTAATTTACATTACTGTTTCAGTTTTAGAAAATTATTTTAAGGTAACTTACTAAAAATTAAATGTACTTTGTTTTTATTGCATTAAAGTAGCACACATAATTTGTGTTTTTTATTAAAAGATTGTTATTCATTAAAAAATGATACGTCTATCCAATTAAAGTGCAATGCGTAAATTATTTACATATTGCTTTAATTGGATAGACGTAGCATTTTTAATGAATAACAATCTTTTAATAGAAAACACAAATTATGTGTGCTACTTTAATGCAATAAAAACAAAATACATTTAATTCAAATTATTTACTAAATAATTTGAATTTTTCTATTTTATGGAAAAATATTAAGATTTTGCGCAAGAACATGAAAATATTCAAATTTATCCTTTAATAAACATCGCTATAACATAAATAATTTAGAAAAAGACATATTTAAAAATTTCAACCATCTTGGAAAAAAATGACATTTGAATTAGTAACTAGTAAAACGAGATCAGATGCTGGAACTTTACTCAGTTCAATGCAATCTTTACTTTTCTATAGTATCTTAATTTATGGGAACCCGTTTTCTTTAAAATAACTAATGCCAACCCATTTCATGGAACAAAGTTATGTGCTAATACAGAGCGCTGTTATAGATTCTAGAAAGTTGGGGATATCAACTGAACGCCTTGCTGGAAGGAGAATAAGTATGAGTGGAGAAAATTCAGGAGAAGGGGTTCTATCTTTAGAGCAAGTCGTACAACAAGAAATGTTTTTATCCCTTGATGTAATTTTAAAAGAAAGTAATAGAACCCGCTGATGAGTTGCATGTCCTTTCAAAAAAAATATTCGTGTATAATACCATGTAATCTACTAATTGAAAAATGTTACCATCAAATAAATTTCTTTATTACCATTGGCAAGGAACAGTTCAAATTGAACGAAAAAGGTTCTAGGTTTTTATGGCTGTGCATAGGGCCAGTCTTTGCAATGGTGGGGCCTTATGCAGCTTAGTATGCGAAAATGGATGCGCGGGGCCCAGTTTTGGTAAAGATAAGGTATTAAATAAGGGTAATAAGTGAAAATTAAGATAGGTGGGGCTTATGAAAGCATGAACCCACTGCGGCCGCATAGGTGGCAGTGGCTTAAGACCAGCCCTGGCATTACCTACACTACAAGAAGAGGCATTATGTTAGGAAAACGGGGGGATGCCCCATTGATCTATTAAAATATATTAAATAGTATAGATTGGAAAATTCTTTACCCAACATTATAATTTTGCTTAGAATGTTTTCAACAATTGCTATCAGTGTATCTAGTTGTGAAAGGAGCTTCTCCAAACTGCAGTTGATAAAAAAATTATCTTCGTTCCATAATGAGTGATTTAAGACTAAAAAATCTTGCAATATTGTCTAAAGATAAAACAAGATATTACAAATAATTTAAATTTTGATAACATAATACACGATTTCTCTATTATGAAAGTTAGGTAAGTAAATGTATAAATTTGTTTACATACTAATGTATACAATTTCTTTGTTTATAAAAGAAATCAAATATTTATAAATAAAAAATAAAGCATATTGATTGTTAATAATTTTGGGTGTAAATTTGGAAAATGTTTTTGTCTCATTTGGGGGGTGGGGGCGGCGACCTCAATAACTTTCTTGTGGCCTTAAAAAATGTGTACTTCTAGGTATATCATCTTAATCGGCCTCTTTTATTAATGCTTACATAAATATGGCATGGAATGGTTAACATGTACCACAGCTTTTACTTTTACAATGTACTTTCTTTCAATTATAGTTATTTATTAATGTTTATTAATTTATAAAACCCATCATACGATTGACTTAAGTGAACGACATCAAATGACGTAACGCGATTTTGGCTGATAATTCACCCCCTCCTCCCCTGGTCAAACATCTTCACAAAAACTTATACCCTTTCTTCAATGTGACATCACAAAGCTTCCCCCCCCCCATAAAAGCCGTATTTTCTATTTGAAAATGAGCTTATTCCAATAATTTTTTTGTTATTTAAATATTTTTTTTAGTGTAAGGCTGCACTCTAATATCGTAACTCGTGTGAAACCATGTAAAACTTTATTAAATAAAGTTTCGTAATCATAAATTTAAGTGGAACTTTTATTTAAATTTGCGCTTTTTGATGTGACTTCAAATGTGTGACACCCTCACCCCCCATATGTGTGACGTCATTTATTGACTCCTCTAAAAGGGCGGCAAATTGGAGACCACCCCGGGCGGCAAGAGCTCTAGCTATGCCACTGCCAGAGCCCACTATATATAATTCTCACTTTAAGGTTGGATATAAACCACTTCAGTAGCGTAGGAAATATTAGTATTGACGAAGAGAGATCCAAAGAAGTAAAAGAGAAAATAGAAAAAGCTCCAAAAAGAGCTACACCTCACTCTCATGGAATGATCGAAAACCTAACTATGAAAGAGCTCATAAATTCTATGAATCTCCTCAAACCCAAACAAGCTCCAGGATTAGACAAGATCTCAAATGATATGCTCACCCACCTCGGACCTCTGGCTAGGAAAAAACATCTACAAATTTACAATGCCAGCTGGAACCCTGGAAAAATTCCAATTATTTGGAAAAAGGCTATTATGATCCCAATACCAAAGCATGGCAAACCAAGAAGCCAAGTTGACAGCTACCGTCCAATAAGTGTGACTAGTTGCGTCTGCAAACTGATGGAAAGAATGGTAAATAATAGACTGATGTGGATTCTTGAATCCGAAAATTTACTAGCAGATGAACAGGCAGGCTTCAGAAAATGCAGATCAACAGAGGATCAAATAGCCTACATAGCCCAAGAAATAGAAGATGGCTTCCAGGAAAAGAAATAAACTACCGTCGTCTGGGTTGACCTAGAAAAAGCATTTGACAAGGTCTGGAAAGAAGGTCTAATTCTTAAGCTACTCAATACTCAGGTATACCACCGAATGCTAAACTGGGTTACAGAATATCTAACAAATCGCAAAGCTCTAGTCAAAATGCAAGGCAAAAGAAGCAACACAGCTACGATACTAAATGGAGTTCCCTAGGGAGGCGTTCTGTCACCCACACTGTTTCTAATTTTCATAAACGACTTACTACAAATTATCCCCAAAAAAGTAAAATGCAGCATGTACGCTGATGATCTGGCTCTCCTTAGCACAGAGGAATACACAGGCACTTCAAAATTTAGGCTACAAGAAGCACTAAACAATCTCAACCTATGGTCCAAAAAATGGGGTATGTCCATAAATACCAAAAAGACTACCTACACAATCTTCTCCCTTTCAACCAAACCACATAGCGTCAAACTTACCCTCGACAAAACAATCTTGGAAAAAAATGACAATCCGACATATCTAGGAGTTACTTTTGACCCAAGATTAACCTGGAGAAACCATATAGAAAATGCTCAAAAAAAGGGAATCCAAAGACTAGCACTGATGAAAAAACTAGCTGGCTCAGACAGGGGCGCTAACCACTCCATCCTGAAGAAAACCTACACCAGCTACATTAGACCTACCCTTGAATACGGAGCCTCAGTTTGGGGCACAGCAGCCAAATCGAACCTCCAAAAAATAGACAAAGTTCAAAACCTAGGGCTACGAATAATAACAGGAGCAATGAAAATTACCCCAATCAGAGCCATGGAGGACTTAGCTACCCTAAGCTCTATGGAAGTTAGACGAGAAACCAAAACCTTAACTCAATTCACTAAATTAGAAGCATCAGGACATCACCCCCTTAAACCCAAGATGCAAAAATACCACTCTTCAAAAAGACTCCATAGATCAAATTTTATACAAATTTTATGCTAAAAAATAAACACAAAATTGACAACATCGAAATTGAACCGACCCAACCCCACAGCCACTTCCCACCCTGGAACCCAAGTCCACCAATAAAAATCAGAGAAAATTTAAGCAACATTAAAATAAAATCTGACTACGCAACCAATATACTGAAAGAAACTGTAAAAAACAACATCAGTGACCAATACCCTGAGAACTCATGGGTAAGAGTCTACACCGATGGCTCTTCAGTAAAAAACACAAAAAATGGTGGAGCCGGCATCCTCATAAAATGGCCTAATGGAGAACACCTTGAAAAAGCAACTGCCATAGGAAGCATCTCAGACAGCACTAGAGCGGAAAGGAAAGCACTAGAGCTTGCTGCAGGGTTTCTTACAACCCATCCGCTCTCCAAAAACAGCAAAATTGTCTTCCTCACTGATGCAAAAAAAGTGCTCCAACATGTGCTACAAAACTGCCCTCTGTACCTCCACACCCGAGCGGGCATTTGGCTCCAGGAAGCCACCCTCCACGATAAACTGTATGGTGAACTTAGCCAATTGACAGCTACAGCGCAATACATCACGGATATAGGGCTTGTGATCTAAATCCTCCTTCAAAAAAGATTTTGAGAACGCAGAAGAAGAAGAAGAAAGGTTGGATAAACTTTAATTGCTAAAATTGTACCATTAAAATCATTTAAATTTAACACAAGCAATGTGGGTATTATTATTTTAAAATCGTCTAATATTTGGCCTAGATGCAATAATTATAATGGACGCAGAAGTTTTCATTAAAATCTTAGTGTGAAGCCTTGGTTATAGAACTTCCTAAACTCATTTGGTAGTTTAAATCCTTAAGCAAAATTTTTAAGGAAAATCATGAAAACTTAAAGAAATGTAGGAAATATTTTTAAAAAGACATAGTTTATTAATATATGACATCCTTATCCTTCTTTAATTTTCTTACTGGTCAGTCTTGATTGCACATTTTGGGTGGAGAATTAAGACCACATGGTAATTTTAGGCTTCTTTAATTTTTTTTTTCTTGTAAGAGTTTTGTTTTGCATATTTTCAGCATGATTGACTTCTTCATACTTTGCATACACAAAAAATAAATGGAGTTGTAGGTCCCTTCAATTTGAACATTATTTATTTTTTAAACTCCTCATCCTTTGCTTTTTATAATTTTTTAAAATAACAGCTTTCAGGAGAGGGTATTATGACCAAACTTTCAAGGAACCAACTGTTGGTCAAATTTGGTGGCAATCTAATTTTAGGTTGCCTTACTTGTGATTTTTAACCAAATTTATAAACATACTCCAGTTGAACTCTGGTACCACCATGAGTTAATGATAAATTAAACAACTGACTCAGACACATCAATTTAATTTTTTTAATTTACATGGTATTCTCAAACATTTTTTCTTCCTACAATACATCTGTTGCAATGATTTCTAAAAGTGTAAGTGTAAGACTTTTTACTTGTTTGAATTCATGGGTTTTTTTTTTTATAAAGTTAACTGCTAGTAATTAGAATTTACAAGTAACTAAATGAAGTTCATATGTTATATTTGTAAGTGAAATGTCTGTTAATTTCCAAAAAACCTAGATTTTCTGGATGACTTGAAAGTTTCCCAAAACTTCTGAATTCTTTCTGCTCCAGCTCTTGCAAAGAAAGAAATGCTGGGGAAGTGTGTGTGTGTGTGTGTGGGGGGGGGGGGTAATATTATTTTAAATTTTGATCACTATATTTTATTTAAAAAACTATCAGGTTTTAGCATGTTTTTTTTTTATCAGATATAAAAAGTATGTCATCCTGGATCCACTTGGCGTGGTGACAAAGACCAGGTCAGCTATTGAGGAGGAAGTTGGTGCTATGGCAGAAGCACCGTCTACAATAGTCCACAATGAGGAAATGTATAGGGTGACAGCTGATAATTTCTTATATATGCCAGAAATAGGGTCTGTGCCTGAAATTGCAGTTCCAGATCTTTTACCTAATTTGCCAGGTAAGAGTTTGTGTGGTTAAGGGATGGTTTTTTAGCTCCTTTCTAAGTTTAGATCAGAGATCTCCATTTTTAAAGCAAGATATCACTTTGATAGAATTTACAGTTATTATTGATAAATATGACTTCTTTTTAATTATGAAATGCTGGCTTCTGATAAAGAAAATGAGTTAGTGTAAAAAATATTTTCTTTTTATTTACCATATGCCAGGTGTGGCTGATGATCTTACATTTAGTGGTGACCAAGGACCCTCCATTGCCCCTTCAGTAATGGGCTCAAACATGCCAGAACTTCCGTCTGTGGGTCCTGAACAAGAGGCTTTGCCTATGGGACCAACACCCGGTGCCCCACCCCCACCTCCACCCCCAACATCAGGGCCACCTTTAGATGCACCTCCCCCTCCCCCACCCCNAAAGTATAGTAGATAAATATAGTCTATAGAAATAGTGATACCATGACCATAACCTTACAAATTATATCCTCCACCGGATGTGCTTCCACCTCCCCCAGGACCTCCGCCGCCAGCTCCTGAAAATGTTCCTAAAAATGTTGTCCAGCCATCCTCTGGCCGCCAAAGTTTACTGGAGTCCATCGTCAAGGCTGGGGGGGCCGCTGGTGCTGGTCTTAAGTCAGCCAAAGAAAGGAAGCACAGCAACAAGAAGAAAAAACAAGAAGAGAAAGAGCAAGGAGCAGTGGCTAAAAGCAGGGGAGGAGGCGGAGGTGACCTCATGAGTGATTTGTTCTCTAGAATTTCCATGAGAAGGAAAGGTATCTCGGGCACAAATAAAGCTGGAGAGAAATCAGAACCTTCTTCAACTGTGAGCGGAGGGGCGTCCTCAGCCATGGAGAAAATATCTTCTATGATACCACCACCACCAAAAAATAGTAGTCCTCCTCAGACAGCTAACAGTGATGAAGATTGGGACTAGCAAATAATACAACAGGAGAAGTTTTACTGAGACATGACTTAATATAAGCAAACATTATTATACCAAAAAAAATATTCACCAGTAATGCCCCTTGATAAGAATGGTTTTGTCCTCACAGATAATCTAAGATGCTTCTTATTATGGAAGTGAGAAAGGTTAATCAAAATTAAACTCAGTTGTTAATGTTTGCTGTGATAAAATATTGCTATTTTTATTATGTTTTTTTTCCACAATATAAATACATCAATATTATTTACTCGCTAACACTTGCTACTCATAACAGTAAAATTTATATGTTGCTCAAAATAAGTTTGCTGTCTGGTAATAACTTTTTAATTTATAAAAATTAGTTTTTTAAAACTCTTAGCCAATTTCAATAAACTGAAATGGCTTTAACTGTGTAGAGCTAAAAGATGTAATTTTAAATGATAATGTCTTTGTTAATATTTTTTTCTATTTGAGTTATAATAATTTTACTCTGTGTTATAGAGTAACCATCAATACTATTTTAATTTTAATCAGTAAAAGGACACCTCTGACAAAATAATGTTTATGTTAAAAGTTTATTAATTAATCGGAATAACTAATGAAAAAATTCAAAGTCCTACAAGCTGTGGAAAAACCTGAAATATTGGTGCAACAAAGCTAAATTTTCAGCCATAAGCTATATTCTGGAAACAATTTCAAAATAAAAACTTGCATTCAATAATGTGTCATAGTGGACAGCGCTTTATTTTAATTTTTTAGGTTTTTTTCTTACCTTATTTTTACCTCACCTGATTGCATTCAATTTCTTAATTCTTACAATCATTCTTATGTTGATAGTAATAGTTAATCTTAACTCACTATCAAGGAAATTTTGAGACTAGGTTATTACTTTGATTTTAACTGAAATTCCCTATAATTGTAAGAAGTGGAAAAAATATGCTATCTCATTAAAAATAGAATTTTTGTATGGATACAGTGTGAGTAGTATCAACAATTTCACGTCTCGAAGTTTTTGTTGTTGTTTCTTTTCATTTAAAATACTTATCCTTGAAAATATGTTTCGAAGAGGATTAATTATACATTTTTAAGTGTTTTTTGTTTCTTAAGAATTAAGATAACAGGAAATAAAGTAATAAATTAATAAATATATTTTATTGACAGACAGCCTTTATTTTTTAAAATCAGCATCAGATATCAAGGATGTCAACGAACAAATAGTACACAAACGAATATGAAGAAATCAAAACTTAGCTGGGTTGAAATCCAGAGCCAAAGAGAGCAGTAGTAGGAAGAGAGTAGTAAGAGCTTATATAGAAAAGGAGAGAGTGGGCATGGCGAGTCATTTAGGTTGCCAGCGTAAACAAAACATTCGTCCCATGTAGTGCAAGGGTCCCATACTCTTGGATTAGTCTATTCTTCTTTTGCAAGTGACCGTAGTGGTGACAGACAGGTCATCAACACCCATATAGTTGTGTCCATTGAATTGAAGTGTCAGGAGACAGGACACTGTCTTGTGTAATCGTGCGTACATGCTCTGCGAGATGACAGCCGAGTAACCTCAACGTCTCACCTATGTATTTCAAAGAGCAGCGCTTACACACAATGGTGTAGACCACACTGCAGCTGTTGCAATGGTAGATAAAAGGATGGTTTTTTTCAAACTCAAACCATTTTAATTATTAAATTATATTAATTTCAATGATGTGGCATTGTTGCTGACACTCGGTGGTAAAGAGCGATTAAACAGTTTGGGTCGGACACATTTGTAATTGTGCCTGTTCTCCAACGTTCAGTCACTGAATTACACCCCCCCCCCCCCCCCCTTTTTTTTTTCCCCGATGTCAGATGAGCAGTTCTGCAAAGTATCATCCTATCAGATGTATTGGCAAACCCTTAATAATTCATTCATAGGAACCATAATGATCAGAGCAGTGATCGTATTTCATGGGCTTTTAAGAAATTAATAGAAGACACTGTTTGTAAAAGTATAGTAGATAAATATAGTCTATAGAAATAGTGATACCATGACCATAACCTTACAAATTATATTTAACAACTGGTAAATTATAACAATTGAAGATTGTTCAAATAAATCATAAGTTATTAATAAGTCATTGTGTCATTGTTGAGTATCGTTCTCCCTTTTTATGATTCGTAAATATGCATAAAATGAAATAAGATCGTGGTGGGGGCCATTCGAGTATTTATGACGTAATTTTAAATTGCGAAAAAAGTGTCAAGTGATTTAACAACTCATTTTGAGTATAAGATCAAAATTTCCAAGCGACGCTAAGTAAAGGTCGATAATCGAAAGTCAGTGGTATGCCAGATTGAAGTGACTAAAGTAATTGTTAATTATAATTTTAAATTGCAAGCATACATATTGAAATTTTATACAGAAAAATAAAGTCTTGATTAAAATTAAAGAGTTTCTCATAATCATACTTAGAGAATGAAATACTTAATAAAAAATTAATTCAATACGGTTAATTAATGGTGTTTTTTTTATATCTTGGAAAACAAAAGACTGGCTATGTTGAAATCGGGAGCAACTAACAAAACAACTACCTTCCCAAATTTTTCAGCTGAATTTACTTTTTTTCAAATTTTACACAAACCATATTATTTAATTGAACATTAAAAGAAACAATAGACTGAAAGCACTTTATTCTGCAGGTATGGACTTTGAAGTTGTTTCTGTTTAAACATGTATGGACAACTGATATTATCAAAACTAAACACTTATACTTGTACTTAAAATCTTACTGTAGCTGAAGTAGTTTCTTGTCATTTTGAGGATTATATCTAAGAGGTAACAATAATTAGCTTTAATATTTCAATAATATTAGTATTTAGTTACTGAATAAGAAAAGAGTCAGTGTAAAAATAAACAAATACTTTAAATAGTTTTGCTAGTGCTTAGGCTTAGTTCAGTCTTGAACTTTAGTTGACTTAGTAAGATTAGTAAGAATGAACAAGCGAGAGAGAAAAAAAAGGAAATGGGGGTCAATATTAATATTAATATTAAAACAGTCAAAAGTCCTAATAAAATTCATACATTAAAGGGTCCCATTCATCTCGATTTTGTTTTTTTTACATTTAACCAACACTACAATTAGTGATAACGACATTCATGAAAGCATATTCATATACTGCTTATAAAAAGGATGTGGCTAGCGCTACGACAATTTTGTCGTAGCAGCAGACGACCCGGTCGGATGTTGCTAGCGTTACGACATGTCGTAGCGCTAGTCAGGAAACTAGTGCTATGACATACGCAACTTCTGCTACGACTAGTTGTAGTCACTCTTTGCAGTAGACACCTGGAAAGAATTAAATCTTAACAAACTCTTCTTTATATTGTATACTGTATACGCATATATATATTATAAGACGACATTATTTGTGTGTGCATTAATTCTAAAATCTAAATTTATTTAAATAAATTATTTAAATAGATTTAATTTTAATATAATATTGGTCTACCGATTATAAATATATCAGCCGATTTTGCTATACTATAGTATACTTGTGTAAGTGATGCCGATCCATTAAAATTTAGTATACCGTAAANGTAAAGCCTAAAGCCGTAAATGAAAATCCTCACTCAAGCAACGATTCGCGCACAATCGCAAGAATGTAGGCCTAAAATAATTCGTTTCGTGTGGAATAATAAAATGTGCCGTGTGCAGACTTGTCACAGGAAACCATTCCATTCATCCTTCTACCTCATTTTCACTCTATTGCTAATACTATTACTATTGAGGAGGGGGGGGCAGGTAATAACAACCGCACAGGACTCCTCGTTTACTCGCCTTTTTTCCCCCCTATTACTATTAGTACTATTACTTCGTGTTGCTGTTTGTGTCCGTTTTCTCATCACTCCCGCCTCTCTTTGCACTTTTTATGACGAGCAAGTCTGCGGGGTACGATGCACTCACTATGCCTCCTTCGTCTGACAATGGCTTCAAATCATGCTTCCCCCGCTTGCGTTCAGCACTTTTTCGCGATGCCTTCAATTCAGAGAATGTTTCAAAAATATCTTCCAAACAATTAAGTAACAGTGATGGTTTAAAGTCATTTTTTAAAATCACGCCTCACCTTCTTCGTTGATGATGCCGACTGAGTGTCAACTCACGAATCAAAAGAAGAAAGAAAAAAAAAATAGTAGTATTAGCATAATTAAATACAGCTTTAGTCGTAACTGTAAGTAAGCACATATCACATTTTTACGACTGTCGTAGCAGCAGACGACCCGGTCGGATGTTGCTAGCGTTACGACATGTCTAAAATCTAAATACATTGTATTTTTATTTTAACAGATTTATTCAACGTATCTGCTTTTCAGAATAATAACAAAAATTATCAGCATACTCATTATGATTTTTAAAAAAAAAAAATTATAATAAATTAATTTAAAAAAAAAAAAACAAGACGGCAGCGGGATTCGATCCCACTATCGATAGCATTATATCATCTCCGAAGCAACCGTACTATCATTTGATCTAGCGAAGCTGCTGACAAAGTGTAATTTTTTTAATTCATAACTGTTTTTCATTTAATGGCTCAATCTAGATTTTTTTAAAATCATTTAAAATTCATTAATAAGCTTATCTAGTGATCATCATATTTCATTATGAGAATTATAGTTTAGTATTTAAGTATTAGTAATAGCATAATTGAAAATACAGAAAATTGTTAACGACATGTCGTAACTTGTCGTAACGGCAGACAACCCGGGCGGATGTTGCTGGCGTTACGACATGTCGTAGCACCAGCCACATCCGCGCGGGTTGTCTGCCGTTACTTTGTCGTAGCAGTAGACACTCTGTTATAAAAAAGCGAGTTCAACTCAACATATATAATTTTTAAAATGGTGCTGGTTGTGTATTTTCATTTATTATTTATTGTTTTCCAAAAATCCCATTCCAAATCAATAGGTTGTATTTAAAAAACAATAGATTCAAATGGATTCTAAATGCATTCTTAATAGTATTAAGACAAAGCCCTTTAAAATCATTAAGAAACAACAACGCGGGTCACTTCCGGGTCATGCCTTCCAGCCCGGGAAAGAAACACACAAAGGATACCTTCTTTGCGGAATGATTTAAACAAAATGCCACACTCCAATTGACTTCATATTTTAAAAAATAGCTATTTAATTGGATACTAATTCCAAATATTAAATTAAATTCGAAAATAGTATAATAGTTTTTGAGAAAAAAATGTTTTTACTACTTACCAGTGACAAAGTCAAGTTTTTCTGCTACAAGCGCTAAGAGTCTGATTACGAAAGCACAATCAGAATGGGAGCCGTCCTCGAATTAATGAAAAAGCACTTGAATACCTATTGTTTCCATCTTATATAGACAATGGAAACGAGATTACCGATTGACCGCGTGACCTAACGGAATTGACCGAGGGGATCGAAAATAGCCGATTTCCAGACCCCGAAAATGATCGGCGCGCGCAGGTTGTCGAAGTACCTACTTAAAATTATTATAAAATTATACCTTACTGATTACTGCCTTACTTGGACTTGACTTACGTTTTAGTTTTACCGTATACCTACAGACTACAGTCACAGTCATGTCTTTCATTTTCTTAAAGAAGACTACTGTAGACAGTCTATTTTAAGCTATACCAGTGTTTCTCAACCTTTTGAGAATCAAGGCAAGGACCAGTTGAAAAATGTGTTTCAGCTACAAACCACTGCCACTACTAATAAAAAGTCTGGGCTAAAGTCACTAAAGTGAAGTATGTCGACCGTGACGTCACGACGCTACCAGTTGCTGGAAAAGAAAGGTCTTAAATTCTAAAAGGATTATTAAAAAATGGAAGGTTTTAGGGTTTGGGTTAGGTAAAGCTATAGAATTTTAATTTTAAAGCTTTTTAAAGGACGTGCTATAACAACAGAGAAGGCCGCCATGACCATGATGTCACGGTTCACATACTACACTTTTACCAAAGTCTGCTATTGCCGTGTTGGAAATCGATATAGTTAATAAGTTATTAATTAGTTAATTAGGGACTTTGGTCAATAAATAAATTAACGTTTAAAGCCCCAAAAGTTTTTTGTTAAACTTCTGCCTCATTTCTGTAAGGATTTCCTGTATGGCAATCAACTGGTTATAAAATGCCCCCCATTACCACGCTTTGTTAATTTAAACGTTAACAACTTTAAAATAATTAATAACCAAAGCCTAATAGCATAATTAAATAGAGCTGATTTTTAAAGTAAATTTTAACACCAAAATTATAATTTTAGGATTAATAGTTTGAAAGTTGTGAATTTTTAAAGTGTGGTTCAAATTGTCCAAATTC
>MUZC01004409.1:338063-363760 GCA_002072015.1 Radix auricularia | reverse complement strand
CCCCCCCCCCCCCCCCAATACATTTTTATATTTTTCCTCCACATTTTGTGACCTCAATTCCGATGTCCGAGTCACGCACTTAAGTCTTTGATTTAATAATGATTTTATATTCAGAATCAATGCTATAAATAAAATTATTAGTTCTTTATTTTGTTTTTACAATATTCTTTATTAATAAATCATTTTACTTTGTATAACAGTAAAATTTAACTTAAATGAAGTTTCTGTTGTGTTTACAAGTTCCAGATCACCCACTATCATGATCTACATATAACAAAATGAACTGTCCTCTATAAAAATGTGCAAATATTAGGAACTCCTTTTTAAGCTTGTTAACGGTTAACCGGTCCTCAGATCAGGATCGGTCATCTTTATTCAGGACCGTGTAACCGAAAAGAAAACAACAACAAACAAAAACAAACAAAAAAACACTAGCGGTAACGTAGTGAAAAAAAACCAACACAAGCCGTAACGCGCCTCTCCCTCTCGCTTTGTCACGGTGAGTAAAAGCGATACCACGATCCAGCTGACAAGTAGCCTAGGTTGGCAATCAAACCTTCAGTCTCCAAGCTGTAAGCGTGCGTACATGACGCGTTATAGTCTTGCTTCACTGAAGTTCACAACTAATAGTACTAGTTACTAACAGTGCGTGTTTGATGTCAACAGCGGTCAAGGCCGAGGCTGTTTCTTATAAAGACAAAGAAAGCTATAAAAGCATATGACCCCGTGACCTATCCGCATTTTCTGATCACCGGTTTATAGTCCATTTCAGGCATTCAAAAAACGTATTGGCGCACGCCGCTTAGTGAAGTACTTGTACCTATATTACAAGAGCTATTTGAAAGGCGTAGCAAAGATACCGGGCGATTAATCGGCCCAAAAATTCGAGTTCGGTCTTTTAGTGACAGTTTTCCTGCCTATCAAAGGCATTTGTTTACCACATTAACAGTACGGCGAGTGTAGCTCAAACCCTATTTGAACAGAAAAAAACGGTGGGGGTGAACGTGTGAATCGCAAAATTCAATTATTCTGGCGAGTTGACGATTGAAAAATAATATGTTTTTTTTAAAAAATAAATTCCATTTTATCATCATTGTTTACTCCGTAGCTTTATAATTTTATTATATTATTAATTTTAATACGCGAGTTGACGGGCATCACACACAAGAGAGGTAAACATGACGTCAAAACGGACGGGGCGAGGCGTTGGTTTTTTAAACTAATGAAAAATACCTCGCTAACTTTAACGAACGATTGAACCTGTCCTCTTATTTAGACCGGTGAACTACGAGTCCTCAAAATAAAATATAAAAAAGACAATTAACCATCACTGTTTAGTTATTTTTTTTTATTTAAAAAAAAATGCTATGAATTGAGGGCAATGCGGAAAGAGCTGAACGCAAGCGGGGGGAAGCGGGCTTTGATGCCATCAGAAGACGCGAGGCGACAACATTCTCTTGTTAGTTCTCAAAACATTAGGGATATAAGGACGAGCGGTTAACCGGTCATTTTTTGAATGGTTAGCCGGTCCTCAAAAACGAGCGGTCTTAACAACCTTACTCCTTTTGAACCTTGAACTTTGGCTCATGACTAATTAATGTAACCCTGACCAATGGTTAAAAGATTTTCGCACACTGCCTCAACTAATGATTGAAACTAGTAAAAACGTTGTAGTTGGAGTCAAAATGATGTTGAGTGAATAGTAATGGTTGCCATGGGCAACTAGTCTGCACATGGTACATTATGAAATTTCATAATACCAACTCTACAGGGTTTAGCCGTCTAAATAAGTATATTATTGAACTAATTCCATATTAGATCATCTTTAAAGCTCAATTATCAAATATTTTAATGTTAAAAGTCAAAATAATTGAATATTTTATAAGCATCAGATACTTCCGCCATTAAAAGGGGGGTGTGTTACTTCATAATCATGAATGGTCAGTGCATGGGAAAATTATTTTAAAAAAGGTTCTTCAAGTCGTAGCTCATTGAAAATTGGCACACATATCAATCGATTGATACAGCAGGACAAGACTTAATATGAAAGTATTAAAAGACATAAACTTTGAATTTCTGCAAAAGTTTTTGAGGTGAATATGGCCTATATAAGCTTTGATAGTCCAAATTACCTATCGATTGAAAATACAATTGAGAACTATTAGAATGTAGGCCAATATGTGTGGAAAGTACCTATGTATTAATAGTTTTACACCCTCATCAGAAAATTAAAAATTTGGATCCTACTGCGTACAAAAAATGCAGTAGTCTCCCTTATCATACCCAAGTACCTAATTATACTATATTGTTTTTATATTATAATAAGTTACATGGATAAATATTAGTAAGTAAAACTTTACTAATATTATAAAGTACTTTGATACTCGTTCGTGCATTGTTCTGCGCATGTAGTAAATTCTTGCAAAAACTGTCATGGTGATTTTATACTAATTACAATCGGTCTTTCAGCCCCATCGTTTAATGTCACAGTATTAAAAAAAAATCCCACTTCGTCATCACAGACCAATAGAGCCAGGTTTTCCTAACATATCGATACCATTTTTGAAGCGATTTCATATTTTAAATGGGTGGTGTTATACATTTTAACTGAAGCGTGTGGAAGTAAACCAATTTTTAAAATAACCCTGAGGATTAAGATTTTGTGTAACATTCACCTTCTTGAAATGATTAACTTTATTTTGTTAAAATTGGTGTTGGTACTCATAATTATGCTTGATACAGTGTTAGGAGTTGAAGCGAAAATATGTCAATGCTTCATAAGTCACCTCTCCCTTCATAAACAAAAGCGTGGGTTGTCGGAAATGGACTTGCCTATCAATTTACGCAAAAATGAATAAATATAATAATATATTGCTGTGGCAATGTTAACTTAGAGTTATTACAAGAATTGAGTAATTATATTAAATAATATTTTGAATTTTAAAAAATATTACGCTATCATTGTGTCAATTATATTTTAATGACTAATACTATTCAGAATTCATTACTACTAATATGAGAGGTAGTACTACTACTGTACTCACTATATTAATAGTTAGTATTACTAACTATTAATTATGAGTAATATTAAAGTCAGTTTACAAAGAAATACAGATCCAATTTAGCCAATTAACATTAGACCCTAATACTATAAGTTTTCTAGTATATAATCATATAGTATTAGTATATGTTATTTTAATTAATTATTTATATTATTTATAACTATGTGATATCTGTTATGCTATTAAAATTAATTATAAGAGCATAATTAGAAGTTTTTACTAATGCTAAGTCCAAACTGAAACATACCTATAATAGAATAATGATAATAGTGTTGTAATCCTTTTATGTTTGTTGTTAAACATTTTTTGTTATGTTATATCTTACTCACCATCTTCTTTTTACAAAGATGAGGAGATATTATACAATTGACAAACTCTTAAATATTTATTTACATATATGATCAAAAGAAATAAATGTATATTAAAATTAGATAATATTACTAAGTAACATAGACATAGGAATAATTACAGTCGAACCCACTTACCTCGAGCTCGGTTAGCTCGACCACCCTATTATGTCGACGTTTTTTATTGGAACCGCCAAATTCTCTCTTTGTCTTAGCATTTTCTCGTCGTTTAATTCGATTTTTTAAGTCGCCGAAACCTCTTAACACGAGCACAAAAAAGGGTCAAATTTGCCACTTAACATTGGTTATCTCGATCCCCATGACCAATCGCCAGCTTTTGAAAATGTTAGCTATGATTTTTTTATAACCAAGGGACCAAGTTTCTGCCTCATCAGGGCCTGCTGGTGACGTCACAGCCCACTTGCGTTTTGCTCTCAGCGCTGTGTTGCTTCTGGTACTATGGCAATCGCCGGCTTTTGAAATTCTTAGTTATTTTATAGCCATCAAGGCCGTGTGCAGACTTGTTGTCATTGGCAACCATTCATCCTTCAACCTCATTTTGACTACATGTATTACATGTACTGTACTACTGCTTTGTTCTCATTGTTTCATTCATAAGAAGTGGCCGTGTGCAAAAGCCATTTAACTATTGGTTAGAATTAATTAAAATATGTCAAAGTTGAAGGTTCAAAAGGAGTACCTAATTTATTTGTGTACGTTTATATAGAGAAGAGTTCGCTTTGTCATGAGTCATATATAGGTCACGATAGACCATTCTGAGTCCATTGTAAGCTGAGGGGACGGACCCAAAGAAGATGATTAGGAAGAGAATGGTTCGGGGACAATGAGGGGATGTGTAGGTTACTTATTTGTGTAGCTTGTACGGAAAATCAAGCAAGTGGCTTCGAAGGCACAGTATCGCTCAATCTGGGAATCACCGCAAAACGGCGTTATATTTAAACTTAAACGGTCTTTAAAAACGAACGGCCTTAACAACCTTAAGAAAGAGTGAAGAAATAGGGTCCCGATATTCCGATACGATTCTGATTAATCGTCCCATCACTAATTAACGCACAACACGTACATAAAGAAATTTCAAGCGCATGTTAATATTTTGCCGCCATATTGGTTTCGCTTTAACTCGATCATCGGTTATGTCGATGCCATTTTTCATACCCAACGCCGTCGACTTAAGCGGTTTCGACTGTATAAGAAATAAAAATAATATTTCATCGCAGAACTCTGAATATCTTCAATTAATTCAATTACCAAATATTTGATAAGGCAAGGACAATAACACATGTTATGAATGGCAATAAATAATACAAGTTATTTACTCAGAAATTGACAGTAAAAATGTTCTTATTCTTATTATCATTTAATGAGATACTTAAATCTTCGAATACTAATAGACTTTAATTTAATTTGAAATTTCAGTAATCAGGCATCGAAGGTGTGTGGTATTTCGAAAAATAATGAATTGTAACTTGCATTCACTTTTAATTTAAAAATCAAATACTTTCCATTCAAACATTTAATTATAGTTGATTTAAATTTACAATATAATTAATTAAAATTTTAAAATACACTAGGAATGCAACTTTTTGTACTGATTTGTGTTTATATATATAAAAAAAATAATTTTCGCTTTGATTTCTTCCAACAAGCCTTCAAATATATTTTTACAAAATACTTGTTTTTATGTTTCAGGCATTCGGTTAGGGTTGGGGTCAGATTAAATATCAGCTGGATGTAATTTTTAAATTATGAAATTAAAATAGCCTTAAATTTTTTCAGGTGCTGTTGAATAGTGCAATTTATCATGAAAAGGAAAGCATCTAGAGCACCAGGCTATGAGCAGCCTGCAAAGCTCAGCAAACAGTCAACAAATGCAAACATTGATAACACTATTGAACTTTCTAGGCAAAAAACAGTCCAGAAATCTGCACTTCAACCCCTGAGATTATCTTCTTTCAGGCAGAGGAAAGCACCATCATGGCTGCAGTCATATGTAACAGACAGCACACCCAAAGATCCAGCCAAGCCATCAATGCCAAAATTTACAACACTAGTTCCTCCAAGCAAACGAAAGATAGATCCATCACTTCAAAAGGAAAAATCTATTTCCAAAAATGCCACAACTTTGAGACGGCAGTCAACCCTAAAGCTTGTAGAAGATCCCACCCTTTCAAAGACAGAATCGTCTCAAAAAACATTTACTCAAACTCCATCTTTGACGAAGAAAGCCACCAAAGTTCTGTCTGAGTCTGATATGGAGTCTGATTCAAATTTTATTGAGAAGCCTGATATTAAAATGCAAAAGACTGGAACTGCACAAGTCAAACAACTATCAACTTTAACGTCATCCTCATTCTCACAGTCTGTGTCATCACCAAATCAAGCCTTGTCCAAACCAATACCAAAGTTAACATCAAATAGTAACCTTACAACAGAGGCCACTAATCATGTTGTCGACGTTGATCCCAAGCAGATAAGCAGCTCTGAAGTTCTGGAGATTTGTGACATTGACCAAAGTGCACCAAACGTTTTAGATAAAGTTAGCCCAAGTGCTACTGCTGAAACAGAAAGTCTTTCTACGGCAGAATTAGGAAAGCCTACGATGCTAGAAGTAGTTATTTGCATCAGCACATCAGGGGCCATGAGGGAATATTTGGAAGTATTGCAAGACAAGACACGAGAGATGGTGTGGCGTCTTCAGTCTCTCATTTCTAATTTGCGCATTGGTATATTTGCTCACACTCAGGGTGGGATTCATGATGACAAAACAGGCAGTCGTAATAGTGCCAGTGACCACAACTACATACGTACAGGGGGCCATAGTGGAACCAAGTGGCTTGATCTGGGGGCAACTTATTCTCAGATCTGTGCATTTGTAGGAAGTCTTGGTAATCACTTAAAGAACAAAAATAGACGTAATACAATTTTTCTAATTTTGTTAGCTGTTTATTTAGTTACTCTATTTTCACATAATTACTTTTTTTTTTTTTAACATATCACTAACTGATTTATAGTTTTTAATGAACAGGCATAAATAATATTTAATTAATAGCATTTAGGAATAATTATGTTTGAATACATAATTTTCTCTTCAGTGACTCATTACAAAAAAAAACTTAATGAGACATTGTTGCTAATGTTTTAAGCTAGTTAAAACTTTGTCTTCATATGTTTTATTTATGCTTCTAAAAAAACGACTTCAGTAGCACTTGACTTTAAATGTTCCACCAGAACCGGAGGTTACAGTTTATCCAGATTACGTCCAAGATAATGTGGAGATGGCACTATGGAAATTGCAGCGGTGTATGAGTTGGAGCTCATGTAGCTATCGCACTGTCATAATATTAGGGCGTGGAAGACCAAACAGAACGAGCTTTTATCTGCAGCGAGAACATTGGAGGGGGTGGATTAGATCAGCACTGGAGATTTCAAAGAAGACAGAAATACCTGTTATTGACTGGGAGCTTGAGGCCAAACTGTTAGCTCAAATGGTGAGAAGTTTAAAAATATATTGTTTACTTTTATTGGTACTCGGTCACAGTCTCCAGCTACAGTAACATTGAAGTTATTAAATATTAATTATAAAAAATTAATTAATGTTTTTAGCCTCATAATTGTTAGAAACTGTTTTAGTGCATTCCTCTCTATCAACATCTGAAGATTCAGAAGTTAATCAATTTTATTTAAAACTTGTTTCAAATGATGAACTTTTTAAAAACTTTATTCATTGTCTTGTTGGTTCATCAACATAACGTAAAAATACTGACATGTTAACTTCTTCTACATTAGGGAATCCATGTATTCACCATACAAGCTGTACCCCAGCCTACCGGTAAGGAGGAAGATGAAGATGAAGGTACCTTGTTCTTCAGACGTGTCGCTGAAATAACCAATGGCCAACATATCAGAATTAGCGACGCTTCAAAGCTAATCGACATACTAGTAGGTGTGTGCTGTGCTTGTTATGGGCCAGACTTACTACAGGTGAGTCCGATTAAAATGAAAGTTATATTATTCTGCTTTTCAAGGACAAAGTTTATTCTCACCATGTTTGAATATATATATTTGAATAGTTTATAAATTGAAAGATAAATAAATCTTCAAATAGTTAATACATTGATAGATGAATAGATCTTCAAATATTTTATAAATTGAAAGATAAACAGATATTCAAATAGTTAATTTGTTGAAATTGTTCAAGTGATCTTCATAATATTTTATTTAATTTTCATCTATATAAGAAAGGTAAAAAAAATTTGACCTACTGATGAGGTACATTAGATTTCAATATACAGTGATACCTTGAGATACAAGTTTAATTCGTTTGGTATCCTTGGTCGTATGTCACGTTGCTTGTATCTCAAAGCAATTTTCCCCATGAAATTAATTGAAATGCCATTAATCAGCTCTAGCCCCTAAAATGCTACCCCTAATTGTTTTTGTTACATGTTTTTGAATTTTTAAAAATGTATTTATAAAATGACAAATATTTTATATAAACTTAATAAAAGAGAATGTAAGCAAAGAAAAAAAGACAAAGCTTAAAAAAAAGGTTTTATAAAGTGTACATTACTGTACATTTACATACATATTTGTATTTAGTCACAGCTTTTCTCTTCACTGGTCTTTGCCTTTTTCGCCGAATTTAAAAAAAAATTGTCCAAGGAGGTTTGCTTCTTCCTCCCTTTCAGAATGCTACGGAAATGAGTTAGGCAAGTGTTATTAAATGGCTCCAATGCACAACCAGATGAAAATTTTTCTGGGTTTTTCTTTTCCACGAACTTGTGAAACTCTCTCCTACATTTCCAAGATCTCTTTTATCTCACTTGTAGAGATAACCTCCTCCACCTCTGCCTCTTCCTCAAAACCGATTCCTTTTAGAACCCCCGAATGCTAATGCAATTGTAACTTTTGTAATTCCTCAGTCGTCAGTTCCCAAGAGTGCTCATATCTCAAATGTCGCTTTAATTTCAAAACAAAATTTGGCTCTCTCGATATCTCAACTAATTTGTATGTTAGGGTACTCGTATCTTGAGGTACCACTGTAATTTTTTTTTTCAATTATGAATAACTGGTTTGATTGTTTCTTATGCTCACTAAGCTTAGATTTATATTTAACTATCTCACTGTATGCAAATTTTCAGGAGCATCGTGATACCTTGAGGGATGAGAATGATGGGGTCGTCCCCCAGCAACTGCGTGACATCTTTATATCCTTACAGCTCCACAGCAAGAGGAGGTCCCTGTGCACCCTGCCATCAGTTGTAGGTGACCTAAGCATCATACAGCGTCAGCTGGCCAGCTCTGAAGCTAATGGTGATGCCAGTGGGTCAGAGGAGGATGGGGAGACTTCAGAAGATGATGACACACAGGAAGGACCTAGGAAAGATTCACAGGAAGCAGGCACTTCTTCAGGTGACAATTCCTTGTCTGTTGGAGACAACAAATCAAAACCAGAAAATGTCAAAGCTAAAAGGGGGAGACCTAAAAAAAATGTACTACTTGGAAAAGGGCTAACTACTGTGAAATCAAAACCTTCTGATAAAAAAGCATTGGTAAAAAAAGCTACACAAATAGTAGCAAAACTCAAAGGGGCAGGCAAAAAGAATATTGGGAAAAAGGCATTAGACAGCTCTTTAAAGGTAGTAACAATGGCTAGACCTAGGGGAAGGCCTAAGAAAGTGAAAACAGAGAGTGAAGAAGATAAACTGGAGCAATCAAATAAACAAAATAAAAAAACTAAGAAGATAGATGGGGTCCTTAAAAAAAATCTTCCAGTGAAAAAGAAGATAACTGACATTAATAATAAGAAACTTAAAACTATTAATGGGGATGTGAAAAAAGTTGCAAAGTCTCTACTTAAATCAAGCAAAACTCCAAAGAAAACCCCCAAAATCCCAGCAATGGCAAGTAAGCTCAAAGCTAAGCAAGGCACAAAAGGGGCTCAAAAAGTAAAAAAGACAAAAATTAAAGCTACTACAACAAAAATTGTGAAAGGGAAAGCTGGAAAAGTTGTTGCTCAAAAGTCTGCCAAAACTGGGAGAAAATTAAAAGTTAAATAACTTATCTTCCTGTGCCTGAATTTGTTAATTGCAATATTGAAATTCTTACTGATCTATTTATTTTAAATTGTTTATAAAGACAGTGTGATAATTTAAAATTAATATGTGTAAGTAAAAAAAACCATTGTCTTTTTTTCTTCTTTTTCTTGTCAAAGTTGTTTATTTTCACTTCCTTGGGATTGAATGTTAAAAGATTATGAATTGAATATTGATTCATATTATAATTTTATGATAATATATTTGATGATTTTTGTAAAGGGTATCAATGTTATGCTCTAAAATTTACTTTCTTTGTAAGTCTGGTGTTGGTTTTTTTACAGGTGTAAACTGTTTTGGAATGTTTATTTAACAATTAATACTACAGAGTTTTATATTTAATAAGTGAGGATATGCTTCCATGCTACGAAAGAAAATCCCATTAACAACCTTAATCAGTGGCTGCAATTATTTAGCATTTGTTAGGGTAGAGTCGGCTATGCATACTCTTTATGGTTATGTTCATCTTCTGCCCTTATTGTTGTATCTTTGTTTTGATCATTTGCTGGTGGTGGCTGTGTCACTCAGACTTTGAAAGCCTCAAAATTGTAGGCAGCGACATTCCACCCACTACTTCACAAGTCACACACCACTTTTTTGTATAAATTAAAATTTTTAAAATATTTATTTCCATCTCATTATTACATTTCTATTGCACAAAAATAAAAAAATTTAATTTATTGAAAGCATTACTAATTTTTTGTAACATTTATTTAACAAAAAAGTACCTCTCAAAAAAAGTATTTATATATCAATATGATTCAGTTGTAGATTATATTCAGTTTAAATGGAATATAGTAATTTAATTCCCTTTGCCTATTAAACAAAAAGGCCCTACCTCACAATACACCAAAATATTATTCTTAGAATTACAACTGTTAGTACAATAATTATGAGCTTGTAGGTTTAAATTTATTCAGAAATTTTTTTATGACGGTTTTTGTTTTTTCTGTAATTTTACTAATACAATTAATATATATTTCTATCTAAAATAAACAAATTGCATTAATATTTTTTTTTGTAACTGTTCAAATTGTATTAGAAACCTTTTTTTAAAAGTTCAGCTTTAATGATTTATTCTTAGTTAGTTGATCAGCCTTCTGGTGATAGTAGTAGTATTTGGTTGCTTGAACAAATGAAGACAAGGGAGTTTTTAATTAACTCTTAAAGCCCCATAAGGTTTTCAATAATCTACCACCTCATTCCCGTATTTCCCGTATTGCGATCAACTGGTTATGTAATATAAAGATTTGCGTAAAATCCATTTATATAATTGTCATACTGACTTCATTTTTTAGGCTAAGAATGGTTATTTTACGCATCCAAAACACTGTCTTGAGTTTAATACTATATTTACCTGTAGTTTAGTACTATTATTTTTATAATAAAGTATAGGAAAATCGCATCTTCAAAAAAAAAAAAAGTTAAAACTACCAAAAAAACTTTGCAAATCGAGCGTTAACACTAGCGCGGGCATCGGCCGCCATTGCCGGAAGTCGAATACATCATTTTACAAGCATTGAAGAGTTTTTACTTTCCGTGATCTCATTTCTAACGAGGGTGATATCTAGGGACGCTTTACGACGCTTTGGGGATAGCGAGCAGGGACGCATTACAACGCTTTGCCACTTTAAGAGTTAAACTTCTTATACACATGAAAGTCATGTAAAACTATGTAGAAAAGTCAGTGTTTGATGGAGGCTGTTAAAGATATTTCACTGTATAAATAAATTTAAAAAACATCCTTGATAATTATTGTTGCCTTACAACTGAATTTTATTTCAAGTTTTCTACTGGGGTTAATTTGATGTCATGGATTTGAAGTAAATTTAAATTTTTTGTAATGTGCCATATATCCGTCAAATGGGAGCATAGCCTGGCCTAGGACAAAAATCCCACACATCTATTATTTGGTGTTTTTTTTATTGTGACATCTATATTCCAAAATATAGGTAGAGAACTATTTCTTGTAACACACAATGTAGTTTCATGGTTTTGATATTAAGTGATGTTAATTTTTTGTAACCAATGCCCCCCTAAAAATCTTGATCATTTTAATTGTAAAAGTTATCTGTGATTTTATAAAGAAATATGTCACAAAAATCAGAGTCAACTGCTTATATCAAGAATGTTAAGTTTTGTATAAAGTAACTTTGCTTTCAGACAAGGTCAGAACATTTTTTGTGTGTGTATTTCCTGTTCAGAAACAATTTTAAGTATATGCAGAAATAAATAAATGTTTAAGCAGCAACAGAGTCATTTCATTATACAGTACAAACTGTAAATATGTACATCCCTAAAATTACTAGAAATGTTTGCTATAAATATATAGCATTTTAATGAATCCATGTAAACCTAAATGTTTTTGTTTTTTTTCATTTTAATTTATCTTGAAAGTTGTAAATAATAATTAGTATTGGCGTTAACACCATAATCATGTTATGTTTGTTTCACAAGGAACAGTGAGTAAAGTGCTTCACCTCTTACTTTTTTACTTGTAGATTTATTTATTTAATTTAATGAAGGTTATTAATTTATGTGATGAATCCAGTTTAAACTTGCAATGTAATTTTTAGGAACTTGATTCAATTATTGAGTATTGGATTTCATCTATAAAGATATATATATATATAATATGCCAGATATCTGGAGCAAGCAAGACGCAGGCATACCTTCCCTTGCCTGCCCATCGTTGTTCACGAGACATGGGCACTGCGGTTGATTGAACCACGTTCACTCGCATTGTTCTGATTTCTATTTGATGCTGTTTGTCTTTGCACTATCTAGAAACAATTGGCGGTGTATGCTACGCCATGGGTCGGAATCTAGTGAAATATAATTTATTGGCAGTGAATAAAAATAGAGCTTCTTGTTTTTACTTAACCTCATGCCAACCATTTAATAATAATTTTTTTTAACTAAGTATATTTCAGGCTATCTTACAAAGACCCCCCCCCTCCCCTAATTCAGAGGCAGCTATGAGCAAACCAGGAGATTAAGAAGAATGCTTATTTTATTTGTTCAATTTTATTTGTGTATTCCTTAGTTATTTGGTGATGCCAACCAAGCTTGTATTAGTAAATATTTGCTTTGGGCCATAGTCATCCTTAATTATTTGTATTTTATAATTATATGCATGAGTTTCTTTGATAAGAACTGGTATTGGCTTGATAATCAGCTGAAATATTTTCAATTTTTCTCATTAACTTCCAAACCCACTTTTTAGAATGTTTCTTTCATATAGAGGTGTAAGTTTAATTATCCACCTTTTAAACATCATATTTATTATGTTTATTGATAAACATTTTACTTGAAAATTTGCATGTTTATGTTAGTTTGGTGTGTACAAAAACTGAAGTCATTTGAGTTTGAATGATTTCAGGATTTTGAATGACAATGGGCTGCACTAGTTGTTCTAACTTTACTATTCTTTAAAATATTTATATCTTCAACAGTCTGTTGAAATCTTTTTTTTTTATCATGCCTTTATTTTAAAAGCTGATTAATTATAATATGATTGAATATCATTATTGAATCATACACACAGATTGTATTATTCTTTTCATTACCACAAACATTTAAAAAAATGTGTTGCAGATAAAATGCTGTCAGTCTCTGGAATACAACAATAAATTATCCTTAATGAATATTGTGTTGTTTTTTTTACATCAACATTTATGAATGCAAGTCTTCAGTCTTGAAAACAACAAAAAGATGTGTCATACACAGTCATTGTGATACTCTTTCTCACATTTTTATTAACTTTTTTTTTCTTTACAAATTCTGAAGTTTTAATATGCAGTAACAGTTGCAAATTTCTTCCAGTTAACATGTAATAGTACATTGCATGACATTATGAGCAACCAAATTTGTGAAGCAATTAAACTAAGTGCACATGGTCGACAAAAAAAAAATCACTATGTAGTTTACATGTTAGTATTAGTCAATAAATGATGAACCAAAAAAATGATAAGTTCCTCAACTTTTGAAAACTAGTTTTTGTTTTCTTTTAATAAAAAAAAATCCTCATAAGGCAAGGTAAACATTGTACTAATAAAATTACTTTCTTAGCATGCATCCAAAAGTACACATAGATTTTGTTTTGAACCTAGACAAAAAGCTTCACAAATTTAAAAAAAAAAAAAAAAAAACATTAAAGAAATTTCAGAAGAATAAGGTAGCTTTATTTGAAATAAAAGTTCTATTTTTAAAAAGCCCTTGAAACAACAGATTCATCCAAGAATTTACATAATGGAAAGTGAGTAAATGTTATCATTATTTTTAAAAAGAACTGTCAATTGAACATTGTTTACATTAAGTCACCATAGCATACACTAATACATTTTTTTAAAAAAATCTTTAACATTTGATTATTTTTCTATGAACCCTAATGTACACCAAGTTTTTCATCATTAGAAGCAAACAAATCATGGTGTAAGTTTCAGGGTGTTGTGAAATTCATAACCAACAAAAAATTTTTTAACAATAACTATGAACAAACTCAGAAAATAAATGATGACATTATTTTCATGACATTTAAAAATCAAATGAATCTATTCTTTTTTTTTTGTTTATAATTTTTTAAAAATTAGTCATACTAAAAAGCCATGCAGAAAACTTTGAAATGTAGACTAAATGTTTAGATTTCAATATTTTTAATAAATTGTTTTTAATCATTAGTAAAACAAAAACATATCTAGTTATCTAATTAATGTATTTGACACATATTATTGGCTTATGGCCACTAATATGTACTAATTATTTACAAAACCAATATTGCAATATAAATTTACAGTTAATACCATTTAAATAAATATGCAATCAAAGACAAAATTGCTATCTTTTTTATTCTTCCATTAAATGTGAATTTCTAATCAAGTAAAAACCACTGGATGACACTTATTTTTTATTTTTATAAATAATTTAAAACAAGATTTTTGACACTAAACTTTTTTTAAACAATCTGAAGTTAAACCATCAATATACATGATCTGCTATGCATGTCAGTTGGTAACGCTACTAATTTAAGACAGAAGTGCACCCCTAAAAGAAAAAGCCTTGAAAAAAATTACTGCACTAAAAATAACTCTTCGAACTTCTGCATAAAATTGTCCAATATGGAAATAAGATTTAATTATTCTCTCTTTATCTCTATATTTTCTGGTTATTTAATTCATTTCAGCTGAAATATATATACATGTATTTTGAAAAAAGTAATTCTTTCTTCATCAGATTTAGTTGTTAACGTATACGGGACAGAATGGTTGATGGGCTTTCTTGAGATGTTAGTTTTACGAAACAGTAAACGAAAAACTTGCATTCCTACCAAATAACACCTATGAAAGCCCGAAACCACTGTCCCATTACCTCAAATGTCTTGCTCAACATTTGCTTCCTTGCTATCACAATTGGCTGATTGCGTCAAGTGAACAAGAAAATACAATGTATAAATAGATGTGAATGTGAAGGCACAACAATGAGGTACATTCACATTTTGTACACAGGTTGTTTTTTCTTATTCTTTTTTAAATTTTTGTTTAAAGAGTGGCAAAAAGGATTGGGTGATGCATGAAATGAGAAGTGAATACCAGCATGCTCTTGTAACAAATATGTACAAAATTTTATAAAAAGTATTTACAACAACAGGAGATATGGGATTTTTGGCAATTTTTTTCTTTATCTTCTGAGGAGGAAAAAAAATTGTACCTGACAATGGTATCACCCAGTGTTCTTTATAACATATTTTTACAACATTGTTAAGAAGATGCATTTTAAAACACTTGTCAGTTATTGATATCAGGTGCTACCTCAACAAGGGAAGACAGTTTCAAGAGATTCTAAATCAATCAACAAATGATGAAATAAACGAAAACTTAAAACAATTTTTAAAAATCATCCGATTTAAAACAAATATCCATGTATAATCTTAAAATCTCATGTCCTGGAACAACAAAAATTTTTAAAAAACATTTTTTTAAAAGTTAGTAATAATACATGCTACTATAATTTTAAGTGAATGATTTCAATGAAATATTTTTAAAAATTCTTTCCCATGGATTTACAAATATACACACCAAAGATTTCTAAGTAAGTCTTGGTATGAATGAATATATTAGTCATATTTAGTTGAATACTGTGACAAATAGACTAGAATTAATTTTGACATTAAGTAAAAAAAAAAAACCAATTTAAGAAATTAAATATTTCTGTCATTAACTTCCTTTCCTAATTATATAACAACTTTTTGTTTATTTTAATTTATCATCTGTATGATAATTTATTATGATAGTTACCATCCTTTTGTAACACTACTGAAACAATGCATGACTTTTGTTTGGCTTGTGCAGCGCAAGCTCTAATTAATTGTAACCTGTATGTGCTATATTTTCCCCACGTGGCACCATTTACTATCTAAAATATGCATAAAATTGCTCAACTTTGATCGCAATTTTAAGTTCATAAAGAAGCAAACTTTATACTTGAAAGAAATAAAATTGGTTTTTATGGGTTCTAAATATTTCTTTAAATGGTATTGGTATGGACTATAATAAAATTGAACTCCACAAATCTTATTTCAAAAGTAATTTAAGGCAACAATACAAGGGGAGCAGCAGGATACTCAGCATGCTGTGGATGGTATTTTTGGTGCCTTTTTTTCCTCCCTTCAATTTTTTAAAGAAACGCTTTTAAATCTCATCCAAATAACAACAATTTTAAATTTTAGAATTCTACATGAGACCTACATGAGATTTATAAAGCGAAAAAAATCACTTTTTTGTCAACCAACTCTATTCACGATATCTATATGTTATGCTGATTACTATTAATAAGCAGTTGGGCAATATAAAAAGAGTTGTAAATCCAAGAACATAAAATGACTAAATATCATCACCAACAAATTTCTAACTGAACAAAGACATAAAGAGCCATTAACATAAGAGACCATAGAATAGATGGGGCACACTCTCCGTACACCTCCAAACAATTGGTAACATGAAATCAACAGGGATACACAAGAGAAGTCCAAAAATAAAATGAGAAATGCTTGTTGTGGTTACAGTTACAGGCATGAGTAAGTTGAAGTAGGTAAGTAGAAAACCCAAGATCTATGAGTGAGGAGAACTGACTTGTTGTTCAAAGCTATTTAACCTGTTAAGCCTTCTCAAAACAAAAGACTTTATAACTTTTAACATCAGGTCTATTTTCACAGAAATTTGATAGGGAAGCTAAAAAAAAAATAATTTAAGTTCTGATAAGATTTAAGTTAAAATTTTTTGTGAGGTGATAAATTTTCCTTTTTTTTTGTGTGTGTGTGTTAAGAACTTAATATAACAGCTAATTTCTGTACAAAAACCAAATGACATCAAATGCATAGTAAGATTTTCAAACTAAATAGCAAGTTGATTGGGATGGGATTTAAAAATGTTGAGAATTGCCTTGACCACAAACAACATACTTATAATGGTGACAGAATTGTGTGCTGGCATCTCCATTCCAAAACAGTAATAATTTCTAGTAATCTTAACCAGCAGTCTTGTCAACAGTTCTGAGGCTTACATAGCCAAACAATCTCAAATTATTTGTTAATGGAATTGATGTTGGAATTGTGAGGTCCATCTTTAATTTTAATTGATTAACAGAAAACATTATTTACAATTATTAGCTCAGTGGGTTGGCCACGAATGTTTGATGCTTTTGTCTTTGGCATTTTCAGACAGTTGTTTCCACAGCAAAGATTGCTGGCTAAAATTCCAAAGGGCTTTTAAATTGTGCCACTTAAATGAATAATCATGCTTCATACCTAAATTGAATGTCATACTAGCTTCACAGCGCATTCTATTTCATAACTTATCTCCCATTCCATATGGTTATTTCAAAGTGTGAATAAATTTGGGTATAAGGTAAGATTTAATGAAACAATGAATGTCTCAATGGTCAACAATTTAACAACTGACTTGCTAACAATAAAAGCAAACAACTCATTAAAGAATAAAATTCAAAATGTATAGTAAATATAAAATCAGCTTACATAAACTTTTAAGAAAACAACTTTATCTACATTCCAGTTGCCTGGACAATTGATACCTGTGAATCATTTGGTTTTTATTTCCACTGATTGCTAGATTGTGGTGCCCTAATTGCAAAGAATGAGAAAATGTATAATTCCAACTGCCACCCAGTATGATGTTTCTCTTGTTTGTTTATACGTTGAGTGGCTTATTTCTGGCTTTTCCCCTGCTTGTTGCGCTCATTTCGAAGCTCCGTCAGTCTCCTCTCCATGTACTGCTTCATGTAGGCATACTTGTGTTTAAGTTCCAAAATGGTCTCTTTCTCTTCTCGGTCAAGGACTTTCAGGAAATTTCCCAATTCTGGAAGGCTGAAAGCATCCCACTGTTAAGGAGAAAAATGTATATGATTTATGTTTTAAAAAAAATTTGTAAAAAAAAAAACATGACAAAATGAGAACTATTGTAAATATTAGTTTTCATGAGCCGAGTCACATTATTTAGGTTGGGACAACAAAAACTGTATGAACTGAATCTTAGGGAAATTTTTGTTTAAAATAAAAAATTCTCAATAGTTGTTATGCCCGGCTGAATGCTTTTTATTCCTACACAAATGGTTAGGTTAGATGTTTACATGTGAAGTCATGCTCAAATACTGAGACTGTCTTTTTTCATGGCAAGGCTTTAAAACAGTCATTTTGCCAGTAACTATCCATTAACTATCCAAGCACTTACTACTATCTCCCCTGTCTCATTTTCTTGCAAGACCATCCGGTAGTTCTTAATGCGTTCTGGGTTCCAAGTCAAGATCGCTCGTAATGGAAAATCTTTGTCTGTCAGACGTCGCAAGCGGACTAGAGACAAATGAGATTTATTTTTAAATGCCTGAACATTTTGTGACTGGTAGATTAGATTTTTATTTCACACAGAAAATATATGCTAGTTACTCAGTTACCAAGCAGTTTTTAAAAAACAAAACAACCTAGAACCCATGAAACAAATTAAGCTGTAACAGTTTTAAAAACAAATAACCTAGAAACCATAAAAGTTATGAGGTAACAATTTTTTTTAAAACACCCTAGCAACCATAAAACATATGCTGTAGCAGTTTTAAAATCAGAAAGAAGAAGAAAATGCTCTAAAAGTGTATTTTTTCCATAATGTGCTATTCTATTTTTGTTTGTGTGAAAGGGGGGGGGGGGGGGGGGGGAGATTTGAGAAAGTTTTTAAACCTATTTTAATAGCCAGCCATACATACCCAACTTGTTGCGGTCACTAAATTCCTGTTCATACATGGCAAACTTTCTCGGGTGGTCAAGGATGTGGAATTTTTTCAAGAGTGAGGTTATGACTTCTTTGGTAGTGGTTTCACTGGAAATTAACAAATGTTACTGAGTTTTTGAAATGCATATCTTAAATAAAAATATACTTGTACCAATAGACACAAAGCAATAAAATGTGTGATGTGATCTGTGCCAGATTTGTGGTGAGTTATGTTACAGATATGTATGATCAATGCCATAAAATTTTGACTACCTTGTTAGATAAAGTGATATGTATGACCAATGCCATAAAAAGTTGACTACCTTGTTAGATAAAGTGATATGTATGATCAAAGCCATAAAAAGTTGACTACCTTGTTAGATAAAGTGATATGTATGACCAATGCCATAAAAAGTTGAATACCTTGTTAGATAAAGTGATGTGTATGATCAAAGCCATAAAAAGTTGACTACCTTGTTAGATAAAGTGATATGTATGACCAATGCCATAAAAAGTTGACTACCTTGTTAGATAAAGTGATGTGTATGATCAATGCCATAAAAAGTTTCGCTAGGTTTTTTTTGTTTTTTTTGTTTTGTTGTTTTCTTTTGGGTTACACGGTCCTACGGTCCTGAATAAATATGACCGGTCCTGGTCTGAGGACTGGTTAACTGGTTAGCCGGTTAACCGTTAACAAGCTTAATATGTATGACCAATGCCATGAAAAGTTGACTACCTTGTTAGATAATGATAAAGTGATGTGTATACCTTGTTATATGAAGAGATTTATGAGTGTCACGGGGCATGTAAAATGCCACCTGCTGAGTATTTTCTTCGATTATGTGCTCTCGAGTCAGAAGTTCATAGATCGAAGGTGGTCTTGCCCCCAGCTCCATGGTGATTGGTCGGATAAGGTTCATGGTTACTTTCACAAACCCTTGGAATGATTCTTTATCAGTCTAGCAGGGAAAAATTGATTTCAAATACTTAATATTTGTCCAAATTTTGCAATAAATCTATATAAATGAAGAGAAACTCGAAAAACATAATATAAAAATTTAACAAGCAGGAAGAAAGTATTTGTTAAAATATTGCATAGTCTAGGAGTTATGTGTTTCTTAATGACTCTTGATATTTAAAAATCTATTGCAATAAAGGATTGTAACAATTTGTAACCTACCAACTCCAGAGTGGCAGCAGGAACAAAGTGGTTAAATTTTGCAATTTTTCTTTTGAGCTCTTGTCGATCGAGCGTTTCCTGGCTGGGGACTCTGGGTAATTTGTCATCAGGAATAGTCCCAGACCTGTATCCACTGTCTGTCTCATCCTTTTCCTGACAAAAGAGAAAACAATTGAAAATTGTGATCTATAATACACACTTTTCCCACATTTATTTAAACAGATGTGCACATCCTCTAACTCACAATGCACTACTGTCAAGGAAGTATTATCATCTATTCATTAAAGAATAAGTGATGTCCTTCACTTTGTAAACTTGGGGAAAATAATTATTTCAATACTTAATTAATTTAAAAACTCAAAAGATAATTTTGATACTGTGAGAATGGTCATTATGAAGTGTGTAGTAAACTTTGAATATAAATTTTTTCATTAGCTTAAATACTTTAAGAGACAATAGTCATATGTGACACATTATAGAAGAGACAATAGACATGTGGCATGTTATAGAGGATATTATTCACAACTAAATCACAAATCCTAGAATAATCATTTCAAGTGTCTGCTTTCCTCTGTCTATCCCAGAAACTATGATTGTTGGAAGTTTGTGGAGACGAAAGCCATGGACATTTTAAGGAAGACAGAGACAGTGCCAAGGTCACTTCTCTATCTAGAGGCAGAAATAGAGGACTGGATTGCAAATACAACAGGCTAAAAAAACTGATTCCTGCTTTTTTGGGGTAAAAAAGGAAAATAGTTTTTTTTTCTTTGTTTGATTTTTGTTGAAAATAAAAACATTTACTCTTCCCTTAAAAAAGTACATGAATAGTTTTTTTTTAGTTTAAGATGTTTGATGTTTTATTTTGGTTCCTTTAAGACAATCACATTCTTTTTTCTTCAGCATTGGTGACTTGCTGATATTTAACTCCCCTTCCACCTGTATAATGATCAATAAGTGTTTCTTAAAGAAACTTAGGAGCCCACAGTTTTGAGCTGCGCCGATTTTCTTTGACGAAGATTTTGGTGAAATTGCTGAATTATTCAAGCTGGTACACAGAAAAAAAATAACGACCATCCACTCATAACAGTTTGTCAAAGCATGGGTCACCAAACTTGGCTTAAAGAATTTCAGATTATGAGGAAGTAAACATGAATTCTGTGTTATAAGTATAAGATTTGTTTATTTGTCTTTGTTCAAACTCGACCTTCATTTTCTTAAAAGCAAGATGATGCAATAGCCATTAATTTAGATGACAGTGTTAGTTGACACATCCTGTTTTAATTTAGGCCAAGGAACATTGCAAGCACTAATGTCCAGATACACCACACTCTCTATCTACAAGCTATAATGAAAACATTCTGTCACAAAGGGTTTGTACTTGCATAAAAAATAAAATGAGAGTTGAAGCAGATTATTTACAAGATGTCTTGATACATCATAATTAAGGAAAAATTATGAAAACACTGCCACTCTGTTGAGTATTTTAATTAAATTTCTTGCATCAAGTGCTAATTGTGATCTTGGATTGTGCCTAATGAACAGTATATAAGTAATATACAGAGATATGCAGGAAGAGTTACATTTACTTATGCTTTAGATTAAATCATATTAGAATAAATGACTGTACTACTAGCCACTGTTGGTAGTTGGTATTTAGTTGCTTGATTGTATGGCCAACAAAAATAACAATTTGATTAAATACTACACATTTCTTTTATAATTTATTTTAAGTATATTTTTCCATTATTTAATTTCATGCAAATATTTTTTACACTTTAAATACATAGTCCTGATTGCTTATTTGTGTTTGAGGGATATAAAATGTCGCACACAGAAAATAGATGCTGTACAACTATTTTGCACAGAAAACTTCATGGGAACATTGATAAGCCTTAGGATACCATCCCAAGACTAGATAGATAAATTTATGGTCAACTTAAAAAAAAAGTAACATTTCTACTTACGTTTGCTTCATCCAGATTGTTTTCTCTGTCTGTAATGAGTGTATGCTGAGTTAGTGGCCCCTCAGCATCTGATTGGTTGGTCCTAGTGATATCGGGTGAACTGCTGCTGTGTTCCTGAGTGACTTGGTCAGATGATCCCACTTTGTCTCCACAGCCAGTACCACGTGACAAAGGTGAGGACTGAATATTTGGTCTTTGGAGGGTTGCAGGATTTGAGCCTGGATAATTGTGTGCAGATTGTGGGGTGGAGTAAGGGGATGAAAATCCTTGAGAGTTGCGCGGTGCTGTGACTATGGGTCCTTGCTGTGGTGATGAATGAGCTGTCACATACCCCTCACTGACTGACCGGGGCAGGGTGTTGGAGGAGAGGATCAAGTTGCTAGAGGATGATGGGCCGCTCTGTCCATAGTAAACTCCACCGTACAAGTTTGACCCAGGCCCTGGACGAGTAACTTGAGAGCTGTAGCCACCCCCTTGAGGCGAGTAGTCTGAAGAGTGGTGAGCAGAGAGTTCTGTTGGTGCGGGGCTGCTAATTGTCACATTGCGGGCACAGCCGGGCCGAGCACTGATGTTGCCCAATGATAAAGATGTTTCTAGCTGTGGCCGAGCGTCTGTGGGCGTTGGGGTCTTGGGTACAGTCACCTCCACGCCGTCGTCAGAGATAGATTTACAGTTGAGAGTCACAGCAGGAACACAGTGTTGGTGACAAGTATACTGGCATGCTGGGGAAGAAGTTCAAAAGTGTCATTTAAGAGTTCAGTAATAGTTTGCTGTTTTTTTTTAAATAATTGTTTAAAATTTATACAAGCAAGAGATGAAATAGATTAGTTGAAATGAAGTAAAGATAAATATTTTTTAAAACTAATTTTTCCTTTATATGTTTTCTTACGACAGTTTTATGTGTTTACGTGCCATGTGTAAATGCCTCTGCGTGTAGTGTAGACATATACATACAAACACATTTATTATTTTATTAATTATTATATTTTATTATTTATTTAGGAACTGAGAGCCAATTTAAAAAATAAAAAAATTATTTCCACATTTTTATGATTAATATTTTAAAAATTCTAATAATTAATGATTTGAACTTTTCAGCCATGTGTTAAAAAAATATATGTATTACAGTTATACAGTTAACAAATATTTACATATGTAAAATTTAGGAATAAAAATACACCGCATATAGACTCATAGTTATAGTCAACATTATTGATCTTATTATGAGGAGCCTTTGAACAAGCAAGTTTCTTGTGGCAGCTAGAAGTTGTGATACAAAGTCTGTCAGGAGAAAATGGCTGTGCACATACAATATTCTAAGGTATGGCATGACTTAAGTGACACCTTTTTTGCTGAAATCAGAAAGTAGTGTCTGCTGATGACACATTCCAGTATTTAACTCAGAAAGCTTCCTTTTTTTAAAAAAATTCATTTTAAGCCCAACTTTTTATCTACCCTTTGTAAAACTTAATTTCAGCCATGATTTTCTGAAAAGTTTATTTGTTTATATTATTTGAATTATAAATTGCAAACGAAAAATTTTTAAATGTTAATTTTCATAAATCACGACGTGGGGACCATTGGTATTCAAAAAAGATCTACCCAATTCATTACTGGAGAATATTCAAAACTGACAAGAGTAACACCATTAGATTAATCATTAAACCTTGAAAAGATAGAAGATAGACCAAATTAGTATTAATACTAAAGGCAACTAATTCTAGCTTGGAAATACAACACAAAGATAATCTAATACAACTCTCAGACATAACAATAAAAACACATATCTTATTTCGTATGCAAGAACAAACACATACAAATTATCATTCTTCCTTTCTGACATTAGGACGTGGAATGGGTTGCCTAAGGGAACCAGGAAAACCAACACTCTCTTTCAACATTTATAACTCTAATATAAGACTGGACATATAAAACATGTAAAAGCTTATGATGCAATAATCTTCTGTATAGAAGGAGCATCTGTAACACATAAGATAAAATAGAAAAGATAGTCAGTCATAGACCAGTGATAGCAAACGTATTTATTTATAGCAAAGTGCCAAAACTCTAATAAAAAAACAAAATGTGGGTTTGGCTTAGCTGGTTTGGTAAAGGCAGTAATATTTCAGTGAAGCTCTGCTTGCCAACTGTGGTACTGGAGCCACAAGTTCGCCATCACTGTCATAGACCATCACTGTCATAGACCAGCAATCATAGACCATCACTGTCATAGACCATCACAGTCATAGACCAGCACAGTCATAGACCAGCACAGTCATAGACCAGCACAGTCATAGACCAGCACAGTCATAGACCATCAGTCATAGACCAGCAGTCATAGACCAGCACAGTCATAGACCAGCACAGTCATAGACCAGCACAGTCATAGACCAGCAGTCATAGACCAGCACAGTCATAGACCAGCACAGTCATAGATCAGCACAGTCATAGACCAGCAGTCATAGACCATCAATGTCATAGACCATCACTGTCATAGACCAGCACAGTCTTAGACCAGCACAGTCATAGACCAGCACAGTCATAGACCATCACAGTCATAGACCAGCAGTCATAGACCAGCAGTCATAGACCAGCACAGCCATAGACCAGCAGGCATAGACCATCACTGTCATAGACCAGCACAGTCATAGACCAGCACAGTCTTAGACCATCACTGTCATAGACCAGCACAGTCATAGACCAGCACAGTCATAGACCAGCAGTCATAGACCAGCACAGTCATAGACCAGCACAGTCATAGAACAGCACAGCCATACACCAGCAGTCATAGACCATCACTGTCATAGACCAGCACAGTCATAGACCAGCACAGTCATAGACCAGCACAGTCATAGACCAGCACAGTCATAGACCAGCACAGCCATAGACCAGCACAGTCATAGATCAGCACAGTCATAGACCAGCAGTCATAGACCATCAATGTCATAGACCATCACAGTCATAGACCAGCACAGTCATAGACCAGCACAGCCATAGACCAGCAGTCATAGACCAGCACAGCCATAGACCAGCAGTCATAGACCAGCACAGCCATAGACCAGCAGTCATAGACCATCAATGTCATAGACCAGCACAGTCATAGACCAGCACAGTCATAGACCATCACAGTCATAGACCAGCACAGTCATAGACCATCACAGTCATAGACAAGCACAGTCATAGACCAGCACAGCCATAGACAAGCACAGTCATAGACCAGCACAGTCATAGACCAGCACAGTCATAGACCAGCAGTCATAGACCATCACAGTCATAGACAAGCACAGTCATAGACCATCACAGTCATAGACCATCACAGTCATAGACCAGCACAGTCATAGACAAGCACAGTCATAGACCAGCACAGTCATAGACCAGCAGTCATAGACCATCACAGTCATAGACAAGCACAGTCATAGACAAGCACAGTCATAGACCATCACAGTCATAGACCAGCACAGTCATAGACCAGCACAGTCATAGACCAGCACAGTCATAGACAAGCACAGTCATAGACCATCACAGTCATAGACAAGCACAGTCATAGACAAGCACAGTCATAGACCATCACAGTCATAGACCATCACAGTCATAGACCATCACAGCCATAGACAAGCACAGTCATAGACCATCACAGTCATAGACCATCACAGTCATAGACCATCACAGTCATAGACCATCACAGTCATAGACCATCACAGCCATAGACCATCACAGTCATAGACCATCACAGTCATAGACAAGCACAGTCATAGACCA
>MUZC01004409.1:320522-337947 GCA_002072015.1 Radix auricularia | reverse complement strand
AGCACAGTCATAGACCATCACAGTCATAGACCAGCACAGTCATAGACCAGCACAGTCATAGACCAGCACAGCCATAGACCATCACAGTCATAGACCATCACAGTCATAGACCAGCACAGTCATAGACCAGCACAGTCATAGACCAGCAGTCATAGACCATCACAGTCATAGACCAGCACAGTCATAGACCAGCACAGTCATAGACCAGCAGTCATAGACCATCACAATCATAGACCAGCACAGTCATAGACCAGCACAGTCATAAAAAAATCTTTAATCTTTACTCAATGAGAATGTACTAAGACAAGTCTAAATTTAGTTTCCGGCTATGTTGTGGGTTAGGATTAGGTATATAGGTTCTGCACTTAATTTCTGCCTGGGTTAGGAGTAGGTCTATAGGTTCTGCCCTTAATTTCTGCCTGGGTTAGGAGTTAGGAGTAGGTCTATAGGTTCGGCCCTTAATTTCTGCCAGACTGTTTTCTTTTACCTGTACATCTCATGCTGTCTGTCAGGTTCTAGACCTCTGGACCCACATCAACACAGGTAAAGTAAACTATGATTGCATGATCACTTTTCAGTGTGCAATGTTATGTTTATTTACTTTGCCAGTTACAGCCATAAAATGGCAGTTTGATACTTGCCAGGAAAGAAGTAAACAATTTTTTTATGCTTGGAAATATCAAAGACAAGATTTTAAAGTAATAAATTAGTTCCTCAAAATTTTAAAGTTAAAGTAAGCAAGATTTATGCATAACAATGGCAAAAAATATTCGGATAGTTGGTTTGGTTGGCGGGATAAACAATGACTTTCAAAAAAACTCTGCACGGTCAAAAACAGTTCTCTAGCTGCCACATTCAATCTGTCTTGTGCCAGAGACCACCCCCCCCCCGTCCACCCCAAACTATGCATCCCTTGTTATAACTACCTGATTTTTTGTTGGGTTTTCTTTAAATGGCCTGAAGAGATTTTGTGAGCGGTGTTTGTGTGAGGGGGGGGGGAGGGTATAAAATAATCAACCCTAACTCAAAGGTATTCATTTATTATTGCAACAAAAACATTGTCCCTGAAATGCCAGATTCATTTTAAAGGGAATATTTCTGTCAGATATGACAGACACTCTTTTTAACCCGAATTCAACTCAGCTAGTGGTGATTTACCACAATACAATCACGATATGTGTTACAAAGCTAAATAACTGCACGGAGTCAGTCAATCGTTTGCAGACAACCGATGTCTTTGCCATTTTTAGGAGTGACCTATTGCACGAAAAGATTTCCCACAGGTTGGCTTGTGGGGGCGCTAGTGACCTTTAACCTAAAAAATATATCTACACAAATTTGTCAAGCCCAGATGGAAAAGTGTGGTAGTGATAGTGGATACAACCATCATCCCAGACCGTTTTATTTCATTCAATCTTTTTTCAGTCATTAAAAATATTTTTAAAGTAAAAAAAATCATGTTAAGCCTGGTCCCTATTGGAATTCAGGACGTGTTAGCGCATTTTCGTATTATGTATCAGTACTTATGTTAGATATCAGAATTATGTAGTTATCAGTAATTGTGTTTAGATTTTAGACATATTTTTATGAATTTTCTTGTGTAATGAATATACCTGACATTTTTTTTATTTAAAAGTCATTTCTTTACATTTAAAAAAAAAATTATTTTCTCTTTAATCTAACTACAAGTCACCACAAATGATGACGTAAAACTCTCTAAACTTTTACACATATTCTAATGACGTCAACTAAAAAAAAACAACTAATTCTTTTGCACCCTTTCGCACCACTCTTCAATGCCTGAAGGATTATGCATTCGACTTCCGGCAATGGCGGCCGTTCCCTGCGCTAGTGTTACCTCTCGATTCGAAATATTTTTTGGTAGTTTTAACGGGGTTTTTTAACGGATCGAGTAACTGAGTGTTGATGCACAAATGGCAGGTCAGGACATACAAAAAACATATATACCTCATGGGACTAGGACTTATGGATGCTGAGATCAAGGGTGATGACGGACGGACGGACAAAACGGGTGCAATAGCGCATTCGACTTCTCGAAAATGCGCTAAAAAACAACGTTTGATTTGGCAATTACGGTGCACGACTGCAGGGATGTCTGCTGTTATCGCCTGCTAAAATACTTTTGGTGACTCATCCAGGCACACACCATTTTTTGTACAGATTTATTTACATGCAAAAGTTTGAGCCGTCAGTCATAGATTGCGCCTCAGTAGATGGAGATTTTCGGTAGTTTGGGGGAGATCCTATCTTTAGATCTTGCGGAAACGAAAGAACAATTGCCAGCTAACACTGGACACTGGCTAGACGAGAGCAGGAGTGTTTAATTGGCAATACTAACTGTGATGTTCGCAGTACTGTATTAAATCAACATCATGATGTCAATGTCAATAGGCGTTTACAGGAAGTGAGAGAGAGAGAGACTGAGAGATAAGAAAAAAAAAGGATGGGGGTAGTGTTACCTACTACAAGTAGCTGTGAATGTAGGAGGTAGCCCTGAATATAAAGAGGTAGCTCTGAATGTAGGTGGTAGCATTGAATATAAGAGGTAGCTCTGAATGTAGTTGGTAGCACTAAATGTAGGTGTTAGCCCTGAATGTAAGAGGTAGCTCTGAATGTAGGTGGTAGCACTGAATATATGAGGAGGCTCTGAATGTAGGTGGTAGCACAGAATATAAGAGGTAGCTCTGAATGTAGGTGGTAGCCTTGAATGATAAAGGTAACTCTGTATGTTGGTGATAGCCTTGAATGTAAGAGGTAGCTCTAAATGTTGGTCTACAGGTAGCAATGCCTCGAATCAGCTCTCCACGGAAGCAGCACAGCATGTAGCGGTTGTACAAACACCAGCTTTTCACTGGCCGCCTGCACGTGCGGCAGTTTATTTTGGATTGATACATTGGAGGGGGGGGGGCGGGGGAGAGAAGATTTTTATAAGGAATATTTTTTTACCTCGTGGCCCTCCCCCACCCTCACCTGCTCTGTTCGGGGTTTCAACTAGGTTAAAGAACGAAAGTAGTAACCTGGGCAGTAAATACAATATCGGTTTGTGCGAAAATTTAAATTTAAATTATGAAATTGACAATAATCATATACAGTACAGTATAGTAAAATTTATATTACACACCCCCCCCCCCACAACAAAAAATATGTCATTGATGAATCCAAGTGACGTCAAAACCAACCGGTGTCATTTGGACTCATCAATAACAGATTTAAGGGGGGGGGGTAAGATCGCTATAAAGGTAAAGGTGAAGGTTGAGGGTAGTGAAGGATGTAATTGTCTATCGATTAATGTAGAAGACGTTGTGTTTGTTGTTGTTGTTTTTTTAAAAGATGGGAGCGCATCATCAGCGTTGGATTAATTTATACCACGTTGTTGTGTCGGGACATGACGGGGTAATTGACTAGTTTCAACCATGGCAGCTATTTTATCCTAACCTCCGTGGTTACCTTGACAACTCACTTTGGACTTAACATCTATCAAAACAGAAATGTCTTACACAATCATGATACCGAGGAAAGTGGGCACATAACATTTGTACTGTGATATGACGACGGTGTGTGTTAGACACATAAAGGCGCTATTTGAATACTGTATCAAAATGACAGCGTCAAAAACAGACAAAAAATTGGGGGGTATCTTTCTCTTTTGTTTCAATGTATTTTAATAGCAAAAAACGAGAGACAAAAAAGGCACACACACACACAACTTATTAGTCATTTCTTCTACCTGAAAGCGAGATGATTTGATTACCGGTAGGCAAGAAACAAATTACAGAAAATAGCCAGGCAATCCCTGCAGAATGTAACTAGTGAACCACAAACCAATATAGACAGTAACTGGTGAACCAATTACCAATATAGAAAGTAACTAGTGAGCCAAAGACCAAAATAGAAAGTAACTTGTGAGACACAGACAAATATAGATAGTAACTGGTGAACCAATTACAAATATAGAAAATAACTAGTGAGCCAAAGATCAAAATAGAAAGTAACTTGTGAAACGCAGAAAAATACAGCATGTAACCAGTGAACAACAGACCAATGGAGCAAGTAACTAGTGAAGCACAGACTCGTGTGGCTAGAGTGGCAGCCCTTGTGAGTTGAATGTGCGCCAAAAATAACTTGTCACGTTTCCAAGCGATAGCGAATGATGACTTGATGGCCTGATAATGGCGGTGTAATGTGAATCAGGTTTCATCAGGCACCGCAAACAACGACTTTGTACCTTCAGACTCACTCTGTGAGATAAGGGGTGACCTTACTACACGACACACAGCTGGACTGTCCGGCATCGGTGGGTGGACAATGACAACTACATGACACCCAGCTAGACTGTCCAGCCAATAACAACTACATGACACCCAGCTAGACTGTCCAGCCAATAACAACTACATGACACCCAGCTAGACTGTCCAGCGTCGGTGGGTGGACAACAACTACACGACACTCAGCTAGACTGTCCAACCAATGACAACTGCATGACACCCAGTTAGATTGTCCAGCCAATGACAACTACATGAAACCCAGCTAGACTGTCCAGCCAATGACACCCAGCTAGACTGTCCAGCCAATGACAACTACATGACACTCAGCTAGACAGTCCAGCCAATGACAATTACAAGTGGTGTACCTGTCCTATCAGAGCCAATAAAGTGAATGTTGCAAGGTGTTATTAGAGAACGACAAAACAAACTTCAACATCCCAGTGAGTAAGCTGCCATGAAAATGAATTATTTTCAACACCAACACCACCACAGAGCAAAGATTTTAGACATGCGCTCAGAAAATAACATATGTCATAGTTTATCACATGGAGCACGTTGCCAAGGTAAAATACGACAACTTACGGGAGACCACAACGAAAAACTAAAGGGAGACCACAGGGACAAACTAAAGGGAGACCACAGGGACAAACTAAAGGGAGACCACAGAGACAAACTAAAGGGAGACCACAGGGACAACTCACGGGAGAGCACAACGACAACTAAAGGGAGACCACAGGGACAAACTAAAGGGAGACCACAGGGACAAACTAAAGGGAGACCACAGAGACAAACTTAAGGGAGACCACAGGGACAACTCACAGGGGAGCACAACGACAACTAAAGGGAGACCACAGGGACAACTCACAGGGGAGCACAACGACAACTAAAGGGAGACCACAGGGACAACTCACGGGAGAGCACAACGATAACTAAAGGGAGACCACAGGGACATATAAAAGTCGAGTTTATATATTTCAAAGGATTCATGAGAGTGTTACCCACCACCCACCCCAAACCACCTTAGCCAGTTATCTTCAACAACAACAACAACAACAAAAAAGCCTTCATATCACCTACCTGAGAAAAGGTGAATGTATTTGAAAATCAAAACCATATTTACCTCCCCTTCCCTTCCGACAACCAGAACAAAAATAAAAATAATAATAAACGCTGTCAAAACTTGCAGTGCGGAAACGAGGCTGGTGATATCAAAGGTGCACCCAATCTCACAAGGGAAATCTGATTAGGATCGGTTTCATAGTCGGCTACTCCTAACATCCAGCCAAGTTTGAGTCCAACATGAGCATAGAGCCAAGTTTGAGTCCAACATGAGCACAGAGCCAAGTTTGAGTCCAACATGAGCATAGAGCCAAGTTTGAGTCCAACATGAGCATAGAGCCACGTTTGAGTCCAATATGAGCATAGAGCCAAGTTTGAGTCCAACATGAGCATAGAGCCATGTTTGAGTCAAACATAACATAGAGCCATGTTTGAGTCAAAACATAACATAGAGCCATGTTTTGAGTCAAAACATAACATAGAGTCATGTTTATGAGTCAAACGTAAAACATAGAGCCATGTTTATGAGTCCAACATACCATAGAGTCAAGTTTGAGTAAAAAATCAAAGCTGTTACCAGTCTGGTACATAGTGCGATGAGTTCCTTATCTCTCGTCCTGGGGCATGAGAAGTAGACTGGAGGTTGGTGGGGGGGGGGGGGGGGGGCCNGGGGGGTCCTTCTGAAAACATGAACGACTGCGAGGTTCTCCCAGGTATTGCTGTACCGAGTTGGTAGGAACATTACATTATTGCATAAGGTTCTCCGAGGTATTGCTGTACCGAGTTGGTAGGAACATGACATTATTAAATGAGGTTCTCCCATGTATTGCTGTACCGAGTTGGTAGGAACATGACATTATTGAATAAGGTTCTCCCAGGTAGTGCTGTACCGAGTTGGTAGGAACATGACATTATTGAATAAGGTTCTCCGAGGTATTGCTGTACCGAGTTGGTAGGACTGTACCGAGTTGGTAGGAACATGACATTATTGAATAAGGTTCTCCGAGGTATTGCTGTACCGAGTTGGTAGGAACATGACATTATTAAATGATGTTCTCCCATGTATTGCTGTACCCAGTTTGTAGGAACGTGATATTATTTAAGGAGTCAATAACTGTCTGCATTCCATACAGATGTGGGTCACAGTAATTAACAACTGATGAAAGATACATATATTAAAGAGAAAAAATCATCAGTTGAAATAGAAGTAATATTAAAAAGAACACACACAATATGTATGATAATGCCTCGTGCGTGAAATCTGTATTCAAGCTGTGTGGCACATCTATTGGTGCTCTTATCATGGTGGCAACGAGAGGTCAGTGAGATCATGAAACAACCTGCGTCTTTATATTCTAAATAACTTTGTCGTCAAAAGCTCTTCTGCTTTAATTAATATATAAGTAAAAGTTTACTTCAAATTCTGGATGTTTGAAACAAGATGAAAGCTCAACATGACCGTCGGCTCATGGCAGGTAATACAAACAGTTGACACATGAGACGATGTTTAACACTTGGAAGATGTCCAGAAAGACAAGAGATACAAAAGATAAGAGCTGATCTGTAAGTTTTGGGGTAAAAACGAAATCAACATTTACAACTTCTTTGATATAAACAAAAGAGATAATTATTAATTATTGCCCTTTTTCTCTTGGATACATTTCACCGCATTCACCCCCACCCCGCCCCGCCATTCAGTGCCCACAAACACACACGGCTATCAGGAGGATGACAACTCATTAATTTATAACTGGCGGGGTCAGGGTTCACCGGGGCCAGGGTTCACCGCTAACTTGCAGTCATTCCCATCCCAGCAATGTTTCAGGAGCGTGTGACATGAAGAAAAAGTCCGTTCATGAATACAGCAGGGAGGTAAGATTGTAAACTTTCTGCAGTCCGCTTTCAGGGACAAGCACTCCAAGCAACGTCATTATCTGCATGTGACGTCACACAATTTAGCCCCATTGACAAAATAGTTATAGAATATGGTTTGAGTGTGCATGAAAAATAAGATAGAAAAGAAAAAGAAAAGACGTATCGGGTAAAAGCTTTTCTCACCTTTTGTAAGTAACTGAAATCTCAAGAGTGTTGGACCTATTTCTGGTTGATGCCCATTTTATTTACGGTACCAACTTCTGGTGCTTTTTCAGGTGTACCTCTACCCCTTTCAATAAACTAGCCCATTTTTCTGTCTTCCCCAACTTGTTCGTTTTGCATTGCCGTCGATATACGTGAGTGTGGCTTGTAAGCTGCATTTTGTGCACATGATGGGAAACGCATTACGGCCCCCAATAGAGGCAGACGACGTCTACTCAAAGATTGATGACGTCACATGTCAAACTTTGAACTGTGCTGAGTCATCATCGACGTGATACGCAGATCACTTTTTAATTACTGCCCTTGGATACCACCTTGAATACCGCCCTTGTCAGCACGTGTCACGCCGCTGAGTCGGTTGCAACTGTAAATTAGAGTCTACGGACATGGGCCAGAGACTGATAAATTGCACACCATTTGTTATTCTGCTGCACATCAGAAGGCAAGAGCACACAATAAATAGGCTTTTAAAACAGGCCGCCATTTCCGTCATTCTAAGGATCCACAACATCAACGCTTCTCAAACAGTCTTGTCAGGAGCGTTAAACATGCGGGCGATATTTACAACGGAGGCATTTTACAAATTCAAATACACGTTCCATGGCACTGAATTTGAGTTCCTTGTAAAACAAAAACTCATACGTATGATTATCATTGAATTTTTAATTTATTTAAAAACAAACCAAAAAAAAAAAGATCACACTTGAATGTTCTACAGACGATAGGCTCGCTCTATTTCATTGATCGTCATGTGGTCGCACTACCTAGTCCTTGAGGCTGGAACGCAGAGATTGAAGACGGTGGGCGCGTTGTTCGCTTCTGGGGTTTAACATTCTCCCGAGCAGCAACCTCAGTGCCCACATATATAATCATAATCTGAAGCATATGTAGCTCACACCAGCCAGACACACACACTAACACACAGATGTTAACAATAGCCCATGACACACCAGACCAGTACAAGTTTGCTCCAGCGAAGCGCGTGAGCTGTGCGCCAAAATGAGGCTCAAGTACAGTAAACAATTTACACTGGGTATAAAACAAGTCTCTACGGTGATGGGACCCCCCCCAAAAAAAAACAAAAAACAAAAACAAAAACAAAAAAAAAAAAAAAAAAAAAAAAAAAAAAGTTTCGTCAGTGATTTTTTCACCTGACCACCGTAGACTGATAGACCAAAAGTGGCAATCAATGAAAAGCTAAGCCAATAGCTGGTCAGGTCACGATGCGCCCCAAACTCTCAGAACACACCGCTAGACCATTGACTAGTCCAGACAATCACTTTTTGGGGTATTCAAATTTCAATGGAATGTGATTGTGATCCAGCTGTTATTTAATTAGAACTACGTGTATATGGCTTCCTGAGTTCATGAATTGAACAACTGAATGCAAGGCTATCAAGTAATCTCTACGGGTATAGACACAGTTGGGCGGTGGGGTGAGGGTGGGGCGCTGATAATTAACTTGAGCACACGACTAACGCTTGCAGGGAAATTCCAACAAACACTATTTTAACCCTTTGTAGTGTAAGGTTGGGAAACCCCACTCCCCAAACCATGAATTCGGGTCATATGTGTGAATTTCGTGTGTTTAGTCCAAATGAACACAAGTGACACACTCCTTATACCAAGCGTTTTCAAAACGCGCAGCACTGTTAGAAAGTTATACATTTTAAAAAAAGATTTCACAAAAAATATTTTTAAACAGTTATTAAAGACAACACCATTTGTTCGCAGTAACTTACCAGATCCAGAACGAGGCCGGTAGCGTTCCTTGTAAGTTTTCCTCCCGTCCCTCCCGTGGTAGCTGTGATAGGGACCAGAGATGCCAGTCTGGCGGTCACCACAGGTCTCGCCACCACGAGACTGAACCCAGTCCTCAGTCCGTCTCCACACCCCCGAGTCCGGCCGGGAAACAATGACCTTGCCGAGGTCTTTGAGCAAATGTCCGGACCGGAACCCGGAGGAGGAGGCGAGGTAGCCCGTGAGGTCAGACTTCGCCGTGGAGAAGTCCGAACTGAGGTCAGAGGTCGCCGTGTGATACTGGTCAGAGCCCACTTCTGACAGCTGGCTCAGAGCCGACGAGGAACAACTCCAGCGAGGACTTGACGAGGGGCTGTCGTCATCGGTGGGCGTGGTTTCCCGGTGCGATACAGATACACCACCCACAGGATCGGCATCTTGTATAAGTCTGTCTGTTATATCCGCCCTGAAAGACGAATCACTTTTAGAATTCCGTATATTCCCGTCGAATGAAATGTTATTTTCATTACTCCTGAGATCAGAAAACGATCGATTGCTCCCACGGTGGCGACAGCAGTGGAGAAGATTGTCGGCAGAACTCGTGTGGAAGCCGAGATGCTTCGGGCGGTCGTGGTGGCTGAACTCCATCAGAGAGTGACTCCTGTTCCTGGAGGTGGGCGACTGGCTATACGGCAGAGGAAGGTCATCGTCCGTGTCCTCTTCAATGTGAAGGTCAGAGCAGCACAAGCAGGAGAAGGAGCAGGAGATGTCCTCGTCACCGCTGGAGCAGAGCGTGGAGCTGGACGAGTACCTGCTGTCCACATTCAGCTTGTCCGAGAGACTCTCTGACCACTGACCGCTCGAGGTGTCCTCGTCGTCGATGCTGTCGTCCTGAAGGAGGCGAGGCGGCGAGTGCGTGTCGTGAGATGGCACTGACGGCGCTTGGGACAAGTTGTCCACAGACTGCGAGCAGCCATTTCGAACAAAATCCTTTGACCGGCTGTAGGCCGAGTCGTCCCCATGACACCGGCTCAGGTCGGCCAGAGACTGGGTTTTCTGGTATCGCTCTGGTTGAGTACCTCCCTTGGAGAGTCCGTACATTGAATGGCGGTGTTGTCCGGCGCCATCACGAGGGTACGCGTCTAACAATAGTCGGCTGTTCCGTCTCATCTTCCTCAGAATTTTCTCCCAGTCCTCGACCGAGCGCCAGATCAGATCACGGCTACCCGGCTCGTCCCCACAGCTCGGCGTGGCCTCGTCCTGTGAAGAACACGAGTTGACGCTGACCAGCGAGCCGGACCTTGACCTGACGCCATTTCTATCATAGTAGGACTTGAGGTCGCCGAAAATGTCCTTGCTGGAACCCAAACTGCTGAGGCTGCCCAGAAGGCTCGACTTCCGGGCACTCCTGAACTTCTCAAACTCCTTCTCGAATTCCTGAAAAGTTTCATCGTTGTCGAAGAAATCCGCGAAGATGTCATCCACATATCTTGACGGCTCGTCAAGTTCACGCCTGTTGTCAATGACATCTCTGGAGACAGTTTTATCGTCTTGTCCCGAGAGCTTCCTGCCGTTGTCCGTGTTGCGGGATGACATCTTACTATTATTCACGGTGTCGAAGACGCGCTCGAACTCTTGGAAATGTTCATCCCCGTTCATGAACTCCATGAGGATGTCCCGAATGCTGGTGCGAATTCCACTCTTTCTGTCGAAGCCGAAGATGCCGCTTCTTCGGTCGAAGTCGGCCCTCAGCCCGAACGAGTCCGGCCGGGAGTTTCGGGCTTCACAGCTGGGTGTCCTCACCAAAAGTTTGGGATGGGTACGACGGGGCACCACGCCGCCTGAGGTTGGTGGGTCAGGTCGAGTCTGGACGAGGTCGCAGGTGGACCGTGGTCCATCGTTCAGTCGCCGGTTATCTGGGTCACCCCGAGCGTGGTGACTTCTGCGTCTGTTCTTGCACACGTTGTTGGGTCTACAGATGAGCTCCAAGTCCTCCTTCAGGGCAGCGTCACTAACTTGACCGGCGTCGCCGCCAGGGGCATCAGCCGAACAGCCACGTTTCAGCTTCTGAAAATCCTTCAAGTCCTGCTTGAACTCCTCAAAGTCCTGCTCGTCCTTGAAACCGTAAAGGAAATAGTTATATTTCGAGGCCGGTAAATCGGAGAACTTAATGCTAAATATACTGTTGGCAGAATCGGGCGCGCAGCAGCCTTGAAAATGTTGAGGGCCGTGGCTGTAGTAGCCACTGTCCTCCATACCTGGCTATCCGACCACAGCCCTGTCTCCCCATATACCAATCGGCGTTTAATACTCAAGCGCTACGCTCTGCTTTACACCAGGCAACAACAGATCTACCACACTCTCGCCAGCGTTAGTTCACAGACGTGTCTGTAAGCACAGGATGCGGGGCCTCGATAATACGAGCTCAATTTGATAGCCCCAGCCACTGATAATACACGAGATGCTATTCATGAATACGTGACGTCACCACAAAGATTAGAGTCGAACGTGCCGCTATTCATGTTCCAATAATAAAATAATAGTTTTAAAAAAGACTTTTTCTGTCAGGTTTTTTTTTCTCCAAATATTTAAATTCTACAAGATAAATCGGACCAGTAATGCCAGGTACAAGGAAGGAGGTATAAGCCCTGCAGTAACCAAACAATCTAATGAGACAATGCACACATCCGAACACAACAAAAGCACATCAGTAAGTCACTCGCTACTCAGGTGAAGAGATATTACGTGATCAATGCAACTAACACCAACAACAAAGGCAGCACTTTATCAGCTGTTCTTAGGATAGCTACCGCGCGTTGTGTCAGAAAACAGTCCAAACGAAGATTTCAACCTACGGGTCGCTGTTGCTGTAGCCTGTAGCCCTACATAACGGGTCTAACCAGCGAGTACTATGATCAGTCAGATAACGACTGAAATGGTGTGAGGGGGTGGGGGAAGTAAGTATCCGGCGCCGCTCACACCGTCAGCCTGTGAACGGTCTCGGCAGCTCACCTGGGTTTACCTGTTCCCAGGGCACGCGGTGCCCACAGGTAAGAGGTACCTACATTACCTAGCTAAACCGAACTGATAAAAAAACTATTTGGCAGCCGTCAGCAAATAAGAGAGGTTGATGGGAGAAGGACTGGAGGAGCAGGACGAGGAGAATCTGAAGGAATGAAAACAAACGTAAAACTGGAGAAGCTGTGGAGAAGGGGTGCGCGAGGGCAGGAAAGGGAAGATGGCGGTAATAGAGTTCCATGTTGAGACAGGAAATACCATATTTATATATGTTTTCGTCTCTAGATGTTAAGTAAACTATCATGAAGGTGGGACAGTGGAACGCATTTTAAAATTTATAAGCAAGTATAAAAGAATTCAGTTGTCTTAAATATTGTTTGAAAACTATCACTATGACGACATGACTGTCTGCAAGATAACATATGTATAACATACGGGGTGGGGGCACTGATATGAGAAGCAGAAATCGTTCAACACCTTGGCATACAGTAGTCACGACTTATAACTTAAAGTAACCACAAAAATCAGCTGTTGAACTGTGGAACCAGTTTAGTAACACACATCTATCTATTCTATGTGAGTATCCGTCCTTTAGGTGATATCCATGCGGAAGCTGCGTAACTAGTGAAGTGTACAAACAAACCAAAGATTACCAATGAATTAGGACCACAGATGACTTGTGAAATAAGACCACGAATAACTATATATATATATATATATATATATAATATAGAGAGAGTAGTAGGACCACATATAACTATGGTACGGGTGCGATAGGGTCACAGATAAAAAATAGAGGTATAGAATATAGCATACAATTTGGATGTACCCACACACATTACATAAAGGCTTCTATTACACATACCATTACTTTTTAAGAAACGTGAAAGCAGATCAACCCATCAAATTAGTCACCGACTGTCGGCACGATATTTATTGTGTACAAAAGTATACAAACTAAACAATTGAGTTACCACCAAGCTCTTATTATCATGGTATACAAACTAAACAATTGAGTTACCACCGAGCCCTTATTATCATGGTATACAAACTAACACTTGAGTTACCGCCAAGCTCTTATTATCATGGTATACAAACTAACACTTGAGTTACCACCAAGCTCTTATTATCAAGGTATACAAACTAACAATTGAGTTACCGCCAAGCTCTTATTATCATGGTATACAAACTAACAATTGAGTTACCGCCAAGCTCTTATTATCATGGTATACAAACTAAACAATTGAGTTACCGCAAATACCTTACTATCATGGTATACAAACTTAACACTTGAGTTACCGCCAAGCCCTTATTATCATGGTATACAAACTAAACCCTTAAGTTACCACTACCACCTAGACCTTACTTGGTTGCTTTTAGCTTGTACAGGAATTATTCAGTCCAATTATTGATCCTTTACATAGTCACATAGCTATAGCACTTCATGATTACACATATCGTGTTATCATAATTCAAGAAGTTAGTTAAAAGGTTACGATTTTCAAACTTAAACACTGATTACTAATACCGCTCATATATAATGACTTAAACACTGCGGATGACAATTGATACCGCTTATTTAAACACTTGTTATTCACTGCATTAACTAAAGCCTAAACAACATCACATCAAATAATTGTATTCCCATGTCACCATCAACACCATGTCGTTCCAACAAAACAATTATCCCACTGTTTGATTACATTTCGGAGGGCAAGGCAGCGAAAAAGGTAAGCCACACACAAACTATATTAATATTGAACAGACGTATCAACACAATGAATGACACGTGCATTTAGATTCAACATCCAAGAAAAGTTGTAGCCCAAGACCGACGCCGCGGACCCGTCAGTGCGGACGGTTCAGTCTCCAAAACAACTGCCGCGGCGGCGTGTGCCACATGACGGCAACAAATACACTGGGTGGGGTGGGGTGGGAGCTATGGGGGAGGTCATGTGTTACGTCGAGTCTAGAAACAGCTGCCGGTCGGACTCACGTGAGTACAGGAGGGGGTGAGGGCACACATGATATTGGCTTTGGTGATGAATTAGTCCATGCCATAGAATCACATGCTTCGTTTTTTGTAAATTTCAGGGACAAGTGGAGGAAAGGGGTAGCCTGTGTGGTTATAAAGTTAAATAAGAAAACGCAATAGTACAGTCCTTACATAATAGTACATTCCTTAACTAATATTACAGGCCTCACATAATAATACATCCCTTACATAATAACACTGTCCTTACATAATAGAACAGTCCTTAAATAATAGCACGATCCTTACATAATTACCGATGAAGATTACCTATAGTATATCTCTCATATATCTATTTCTCCTTCCCCCCCCTCTCTCTCTCTCCTACCACAAGCTCCCAAACATACAAATTTGACAGGGGCGCAGGTAAAATACTGAGACAGAGAGAGAGAGAGAGACAGAGAGAGAGAGAGAGAGAGAGAGAGAGAGAGAGAGAGAGAGAGAGGCGCAGGTGAACTAAGATAAGAAAATCAAAGATAAAGTGCCAAGAAGAAAAAAAAGTTTCCGAAACGTGTGAATATGAACATTCTGCAGCGCCGCTAGAAGAAATATCTCTCAACGGACTTTTGAACACCAAGAGGAAGTACACACCGAATTGTCTCCCCTTCCTCAACAGACGAAGTTTAAACAATTGAAAACACAATTGAAAGTTATCAAAGAAACATTTGTTTGTGTGTTAGACGGAGGGAAGTATGAATCTGACCCAAAAAAACAACAATGTGATGGACGTGCATGCATGCATTTGAAGACTGAGAAAAATCTCAGATTTAAACAAACGTATTAATGCTTTAATTGCTGACACAGCCTGAAAACATGCTGTACAATAATGTTTGGCAACAACGAGTGCATCCCGTTGGTATCCTTAACAACGTTCACATAGGTACATTTTAAAAGATGTTATATACATTTTAGACAAGTTCTATATGACTCACACCATGTCCCTGTGTGTAGGGTAGGGATAGCGTGTACTTCCTATATACCCCCATTCCCCAACCTCACCCAGAGCATCTTTTGTATTGCTATGAATGAGAAACACTTGGAGATGTTCCGCGGGAGTTCTCCGCCTTGTGTCTCTTGTACCGCAATATAACTGTACAACTGTTTAAAGTTATAATAAAACTGTACAACTGTTTAAAGTTATAATAAAACTGTACAACTGTTTAACTTATAATATAAATGTACAACTGTTTAAAGTTATAATATAACTGTACAACTGTTTTAAGTTATAATAAAACTGTACAACTGTTTAAAGTTATAATAAAACTGTACAACTGTTTAAAGTTATAATAAAACTGTACAACTGTTTAAAGTTATAATAAAACTTTACAACTGTTTAAAGTTATAATAAAACTGTACAACTGTTTAACTTATAATATAACTGTACAACTGTTAAAAGTTATAATAAAACTGTACAACTGTTTAACTTATAATATAAATGTACAACTGTTTAAGTTATAATATAAATGTACAACTGTTTCAAGTTATAATAAAACTGTACAACTGTTTCAAGTTATAATATAACAGTACAATTGTTTCAAGTTATAATATAACAGTACAACTGTTTAAGTTATAATATATCTTTACAACTGTTTAAAATTATAATATAACAGTACAACTGTTTAAAATTATAATATAACAGTACAACTGTTTCAAGTTATAATATAACTGTACAACTGTTTCAAGTTATAATATAAATGTACAACTGTTTCAAGTTATAATATAAATGTACAACTGCTTCAAGTTAGAGGCACATTCCATTTCTCACTATTTTGTTACCTCATCCCGACACATACATATGAGATCTGAACTTGTTTGTTTCTGATACACAAAACATCAGTAAGTTCATCCCAAGGCGTAATGACCTAACCTATACATCTTTACCCACATATAGCCTAATTACGTAACATATACATCTTTACCCACATAAAGTCAAATTACGTAACCTATACATCTTTACCCACATATAGCCAAATGACATTACATTACTCCCCGCCTCCATATATTCCAGTGACATAACATTTACGTCCCTCCCAACAATGACAAGTTAACACATAAGTCACTCCCAAGTGGCGGCAATGCCTTGGTGTTCAGAAGGTCATTCATTCGAAACGTAAACGTTGGGAGTGTGTGTGGGGTGGGGGGGGGGGAGAGATAGCGGAAGTTGGCGGTGGTTTATGCAGACAATGATGGAGTACATGTGACGCGCTCTTTTGGGTACTTTGTGAATAAGGGGAGACAATACTTTTTTTTTTTTAAATTTTAAAAATAAAAAAAACATTAACGGAAAATGTGAGTGCATTATGGAGCAAAAAACACGTCTAAACTGAATAAATAATAAATTAAATAAAATATCAAAACATAACAACTTGGTTAGGTTCCCTGTAAAGCAAATCCCCAGGCTTTAATGACATTTAACTCCTAATAAATACAATGGGTACAAAAAATAAATGTGTACTTTTAAGCTTACCAGTTACATTATTTGTAACAATTTGCTGTCCTCACTTTCGTTTATTTGTGTATACAGTGTAAACGACTTGCTCATAGTATTATATTATTTTAATTTTAAAAAGTACAAGTTCAAATATGGGTATAAGTTATGAAGAGTCTAGCAATCACACCAAGTCAACCACTTGTTCCATTTCTCTCACTGTATTCATGATTCACTGACACCAAATGAAAAGTCACCACAGGCGTAGATTTATAGGCATAGACCTATAAGCAGAGATTTATAGAAAGATATTTATATGCAGAGATCTGTTGGCAGAGGTTTAAAGGCGAGTGTCTGGGCAGTGAACACCTTCCTGGACACTAACCCTCCCACCGCCCCCCCCCCTTCACACCTTGCACGGAGGACCAGGTAGAATGAACGTGCCGAGTCTCAGGAGTCTAATATCTTATTGAAACATCCTTCCAGTGGTTTTAATCTAATCAAATAAACGGCTTATCAAGGCGAAATCCTGCTCGCGGTTCAAACAGAAACATTCGACCTGTTATCTCGGCAAGCGTTGATTCCGTTGAACCCAAAGTCCGTCTGACCCGAGTTCGTCTACTGATACTATCGTTCGTCTACTGACACTAACGTTCGTCTACTGATACTAACGTTCGTCTACTGATACTATCGTTCGTCTACTGACACTAACGTTCGTCTACTGACACTAACGTTCGTCTACTGACACTAACGTTCGTCTACTGA
>MUZC01004409.1:297153-312513 GCA_002072015.1 Radix auricularia | reverse complement strand
TAGGTTATGTTACTAGCACAGTGTTCCCAATTTATAGTTAACCTTAGTGAACCACCAGTTGGGATGTAGGTTATGTTACTAGCACAGTGTTCCCAATTTATAGTTACCCTTAGTGAATCAAAAGTTGGGATGTAGGTTATGTTACTAGCACAGTGTTCCCAATTTATAGTTAACCTTAGTGAATCACAAGTTGGGATGTAGCACAGTGTTCCCAATTTATAGTTAACCTTAGTGAATCACAAGTTGGGATGTAGGTTATGTTACTAGCACAGTGTTCCCAATTTAAAGTTAACCTTAGTGAATCACCAGTTGGGATCTAGGTTATGTTACTAGCACGGTGTTCCCAATTTATAGTTACCCTTAGTGAATCACAAGTTGGGATGTAGGTTATGTTACTAGCACAGTGTTCCCAATTTATAGTTAACCTCAGCGAATCCCTAGCTGGGATATCTGGGATTGTTACTAGCACGGTGTTCCCAATTTATAGTTAACCTCAGCGAATCCCTAGTTGGGATCTAGGTTATGTTACTAGCACGGGATTCCCAATTTATAGTTAACGTCAGTGAATCACAAGTTGGGATGTTAGTTAGTATGAGAATGTTACTAACATGGTATTCCCCGTTTCATAGTTAACCTAAGTGAACCACCTAATGAGATCTTGCTACGTTACTAACACTGTTAACGGGATCAAATTCAGGTTTGTGACGTAGCTTGTCCCCGTGGATGTGATGTACTTAAAATTTAAACGAATTGATCCTACAACGAGACTTAATCGTATCTTACCTTGTCTTATATTGTCTTATCTATTATGTACAGAATATTGTTGCATCCTGACCGGAAATGTCATGGCAGCCTTACAAACACATCCTGTATACAGTTTGACTAAATTCACAGCCAAACTGACAAAGTATTCGCTTTCATTTACAGAGGGAATAGAGAGACAGAAAATATCGACAACAGTGAATAGAGATGCAGTAAATATTGACTTAAGTTGGATAACAGTGCCCTTAAACTTAAGATGAACAACAGTGCCCTTAATCTTAAGTTGGACAACATTGCCCTTAAACTTAAGTTTGACAAAAGTGCCTTTAAACTTAAGTTGGACAACAGTGCCCCTAAACTTAAGTTGGACAACAGTGCGCTTAATCTTAAGTGGGACAACAGTGCCCTTAAATTTATGTTGGAAAAAAGTGCCCTTAAACTTAAGTTGGACAACAGTGCCCTTTAACTTCAGTTGGACAACAGTGCCCCTAAACTTAAGTTAAACAACAGTGCCCTTTAACTTAAGTTGGACAACAGTGCCCTTAAACTTAAGTTGGACAACAGTGCCCTTAAACTTTAGTTGGACAACAGTGCCCTTAATCTTAAGTTGGACAAGTGACCTTAATCTTAAGTTGGACAACAGTGCCCCTAAACTTAAGTTAAACAACAGTGCCCCTACTCTTAAGTTGGACAATAGTGCCCTTTAACTTAAGTTGGACAACAGTGCCCTTAAACTTAAGTTGGACACCAGTGCCCTTAATCTTAAGTTGGACAACAGTGCCCTTAAATTTATGTTGGAAAAAAGTGTCCTTAAACTTAAGTTGTACAACAGTGCCCTTAAATTTATGTTGGAAAAAAGTGCCCTTAAACTTAAGTTGGACAACAGTGCCCCTTAACTTAAGTTGGACAACAGTGCCTCAAACGACCATTGGATGATAATGACCCAAACGAAGTCTACTGGGGTGTGACAAAATCTCGCTAACAGACCACAATAAATGAATTAAACAACAACAAAACAAACATTCGTGGAGAGTAGCTCACACATGGCTCACAAATGCCAGGTAAATTAACACAGAACCGGTGGAAGGAAAATTAAACAAGGGAATTCTTTTTTTTAAAAAAGAATATTTGGAATGAAGAACTATTATTAAAAATGAATCTGCATAAAAACTTTCATTGCCGCCAGTTCCAATTTTTCTATCTTTAAACTAACATTAACATCTCACTAACTGTTCACCCCCAAAATTTGTTCCAAAGCTTTGAATACAAATGAACAAAGGATTCACTTTTTAAGAATGATGAATAAAATGTATTCCCTATTTTATTTAAGGCAGTGGGCGGGGAATTTTTAAAATGTGTATAAATATATGAATGAAGATGAAAATTATGTAAATTATTTATATGTACAAATAAAGTTGTGAAATTATGAATTAAAACTTTAAATGTGCAGGGAGCTTAGTGAAATTAATTTAAATCAGCCAGTAATTATCTTTTTGTTTCCTAAAATATCTATTTTAGGAATCATGACTTTCTTATCTACATTATATCTATGTATAACTGATTTGTGGTTGTGTAGTAAAGAATGAATTTCTCCTGATAAAATAACAACCTCAGCTGAACTTGTATGAGATTCAACTGTTAAGAAATACAGTTAATGCTAAATGAAAGAAACAGATGACAGGAGTCTGAGAGAATGATAACTATAGGAATATGTAAACACTGAATTGGGTATAATTTAGTTTAAAGGCCTGTTGCAGTTGTTTTAACACACAGTAATCAAAGAATAAACTTATAAAACGCCAGACCTTGTTGTTAGGTGCTTTAAAAAGGGAGACAACTCGTGAAATTCCTGTATTTTTATAAACTTGGACTCCATGTAAAGAAATTTCCAAGCACAGCAGACACAATATGCTGGTTAAAATATTTTACAAGCTTAAAATAAGTGAAATAATAATATTTTAAACCTGCCTCTAAATGTGTTGTTGATGGAAAGTTTTTGTTTTTTTTTAAATTTAAATAAAAACATTTTTAATGAAAGAAATATCCTAGAAAAACTTGCTACTTTTAATACTAATACTATTGGAAGTCTATAAATAAAAATAATAGTAAAAATGATGGACAAATAAATAATGAAAGGGGAAAGATTCCATTTATCTTTTATTAAGATAATTTAAAAAACACTGAAGGCTTGAGTAGTGGAGATGATATTTTCTAAAAATACTGAAAAGACTTTTTAAAGAACCAGCTTTTTTTTTACATTTCTTTTTAAAGATGAAATATGCCAAGAAGAGGAGCTGAAAATGTTCAAAGTACTTACTTTGACATCGCAGACACTGCTTGTAGACTCCCCATATAAAATCCCCACAATAGTCACACCATGTTGGGTTGGTAAGGTTGCAAGGAACAAAATTGTGACCTAGTCCACGTTGCGGAATCTGGGACATTTCTATGTGCTCGCTGGGCCACACGTGTTCCGGGAGCTCATCGTACATGCTGCGACGTTTGAGAGGTGCCGCAATGCCTTGTATCACATCCTGCACTTTGCCCCACTTTCTGCGCATGACGCCAAAGATGCTGCTCTCTCCACTGTTCCCATCATTTCCAGTTGCTGCACTGCCCACCGAGTTAGCCGTTGCCATTATGGCGTGGCTGATTTGACGGAAGGCCAGGTCCTGGATGTAGTCACTGGCCATCAACTGATGGACATTTTGGATCGTGTTTTTAATCTAATTTTACAAGTTTTATTTGATTCATTTTTCTTCATCAATCTATTAATATGAAGAGAGAACTGCATCAAACTTTAAATCTTTAAATTTTTTGGGATCCTATTAAAAGAACTTGAAGGAACTAGATGACCAAGAGAAGATGCAAAATCTGTATGTAAGGGAGAAAAAAAACAATTTAAAAACAAAATCTTAATTATAAAAATACGAGAAACAGGACAATGGCCAGTTCTTTAATTAAATATACAATTTACATGTTAAGTTAATCTTTGTACTACAAGAATATAATATAACCTAACAGGAAGTTTATTGATAAAACTAACTAGTGGCCTGTGCAATTTCCACTAATTGAAGTGCTTGCTAATGACAGTGGAAGACTGACAGGACTATTGATTTATGTTGTTTGAAAAAATATATTCACTTCTAAGAGAATTTTAACTGTAAATACAAAACGTAAAAAAAAACAAAGTTTTTAACTATAAATCCTTTATTTATGAGACATAAATTATTATTTCATTATAATACAACAATCGCACAACAATCAGAAAATCAAAAAATTTTAGTTACGTCTCATATATACAGGATTTATAGTAAAAAAAACTACTATAGTCTGCCTGCTAAATTTCACGGGAAAAGGGTTTTTAAACGTGTTTAACGCTTAATGTGTTAAAGCGTTATAATGCGTCCCTGTCCGCTATTACAAAAGCGTCATAAAGCGTCCCTAGATACCACTCTTGTTAGAAATGAGATATCAGAAAGTAAAAGCTCTTCAATGCTTGAAAAATGATGTATTTGACTTCCGGCAATGGCGTCTGTTTCTCTCGCTAGTGTTATTCCTCGATTTGCAAAGTTTTTTGGCAAATTTTACTCTTTTTTTTTCAAAGATGCGATTTTGCTATACTTTATTACTAAAATAATAGTACTAAACTACAGGTAAAAATAGTTCTAAACTCAAAACGATTTTTCGGATACATAAAATAACCATTCTTATCCTAAAAGATGAAGTCAGTATAACAATAATAATATAAATGGATTTTACGCAATTTTTTAATTTCATAACCGGTTGATCGCAATTCAGGAAATTCTAACGGCATTGAGGCGGAAGTTTTCTGAAAACCTTATGGCACAAGAAGAGTTAATATAATGCACACATCGCAAACAGATTAGCTTAACATTTACAGATCAGGAATATATTTTTTAAAAGTTTTGTCAATATAATATGCATTGCACCGCGTGACAGGAAAGTATTGAAAAGATCATTCAATATAATACTGTAAGGAATTTAGGTAAGTTAATTTACATTCAAAGTCTGACCTACGTGCACGGCAGGTGTTTGAGTAGACCACCGGGAGGAGTGTGGAGGCGGCACAGAAGCCGCACGCAGTCCTTTAATGTAGGAGGGAAGGCGACAACTGACCAGGCTGACCAAAGGTCTAGTTCTGGTTTAGCCACGGGAGTGGGTCGAATGTGTAAACTGGGGCTGTAACTGGGTAGATGAAGGGACGCCGACAACTGGACACGGGTTGAAGCAGCTGATGAGTCAATGGTGCTTAGATTAAGAGACCAGAGTGGGTTAAGTCACACTGGTCTACTCCCATCATATCGGGGGGGNGGGGGACGACGACACTCAAGATAGGAGAGGGACAGAGGCGCACCGGCTAGAGTTAGGGTAGACTTGTAGACATTTTGCACGATACAGATTAATTAGTGTTTAGTGAGAGTAACTAGCACTGAAGCAATAAAGAAATAATAATCGTTCATTCAGTCTTGGAGTTTGGTGTTTGAAAACAAGAAGTAACCAAGAGTGTGACGAGTAATTAAGACTTGAGTGAAAGTAGAAAGAGATATTAGACCATCGGGCACCGAGGTTCTCTACAATATACATATGATAGTCTAGCACAAAAATTAACATACAACATAGTCAACATAGAGATATATAGAGATAATCTAAAAAATTCATTAATTTAATTACATTAAATTCAATTGATCTGAAATTTTGATAGATCATTTTTATCCTTTGCAAGAGTCTGCATGAAAAAATTTCAGCTCACTAGCATACGAGATAGTGGGTTACAATTTGATCTGTTTTTTCGCCAAACAATGAAGGCATCAAGCAGATGCCATGAATTAAAATTGGATTTCATTTTTATCCATTTTATTAATACTCTTATACAACAACAAAGAATTAAGTTACTTAAGCAACCAAAATTGACTGGGAAAAGATTTATTTATTTTGTACAAAGATTTACAAAGATTTGCTCTTGGTGAATGGTTTAGGTTGCTTATTTATCCCAAATAATTTTGACTCTTAAATGTTTAAATACCAAAAAAATATGTCCAACAACTCATATGAAAAAGCAATTTTGAGAAAAGTCAATATTAATATTCCAGATCTACAGCCAACAGTAGGATAATTATATACTGGAACAATAACTTTCAATTGTATTTAAAATTTCTATCCATAAAAATTCATTAAAACAAACAACATCAAAAACAACTTAACAATTATAAATTTCTTAGATAATATTCATAACATTTAAAGAACCCGATAATGTATTTTTTAAAATACAAATTAAATAAAACTTATAAGTGTTGTATAATTTGAATACAGCTGAACCCGGTTATGTCGCTGGCCTAGGGGTTTGCCAAAAGGCGTCGGGATAACCTATGATCGAGATAACCAAAAAACCAATATGGCGGCAAAATATTAACATATGCTTGAAATTTCTTTAAGTACATGATGTGCGTTAATAAATGAGAATGTACATGCATATGTTTTGGGTTGTTTTTTTTACACAACAGCATTGCCGTTTTTGTAGTATGTACATAAAATAAAAATACACTGTTAGTGGAGTTCAGCTAGTGAACGATTTTTTTTTAATTCGCTTAGTTGGCGAAGCATAGTACGAGAACTAACACAGGCGGGCGATGACATCACATGTTCTTTGAAGTCTTTGAAGGCGAACATTTCATACGCGCTCTCTTTGTTGGTTCTAAAAAAATTTTAAGGAAAGGAAAAATATGGACAGGACAGTAAAACTGTCTTTTTTTAACAGTTTTACAACTAGGAATGAAAATCGTGAAACGTGAATATCAACCGGGATAATCGTCCTTCAATATCACACACTGTATAGTTCATGTTAAAAAATACTTAGATAAGAGCCAACTAGAGTAAGGCGCACCCTGGGTGAGGGGTACGTAAAACTTTGTACAAGACACGTCTTATATACGTGAAAATACTGTAGTGAAATGGTGAAGTGGCATCAAATATTAACAATTTCAAAAGCTGGTGATTGGTCATGGGGATCAAGATAACCAACGTCAAGTGGCAAATTTGGCTCTCTTTTGTGCTCGAGATATTAGGGTTCGACGACATAAAAGAATCGACATAACCGATGAAAAAATGCTAACACAAAGAGAGAATTAGGCGGTTCCGCTTAAAAAAAGCTGACTTAATAGGGTTGGCGAGTTAACCAAGGTCGAGATAAGTGGGTTAGACTGTAACATAAATCATATTTTTCTTTTTCAAAATTGAAATTATAATAACCCAGTAATGTTGCCGCTCTAGTAGTTATAAACTTGATGTGTGAAAATAAATGAAAATATTCATGCATGTGTTTTTAAAATTATTTTTTTGTTTACACAACAGCGAATTTGTTTGATGAATTGATCACATTTGTAAATTTTCATTTTCATGAGCTGTTATTAATGTAACTCCAGTAGTAGTGGAGTCATAATAATTCAATGAAAATGAGGTACACTGAATGGTTGCTAACAACAAATCTCCACACAATATCTTTTGATATTTTATAAGGTTGTTTATGGTTAACTTTAGTAATATATTACCCAGAGTTCATTTTTTTATTGTCATTTCAGATGAATCTTAAACACGCATTTGATTTCATATTATATTATACTGTTCTAGCAAGTTCATGAATAAAAAAATCATGTTAAGCCTGGTCCCTTTTGGAACTCAGGACGTGTTAGCGCATTTTCGTATTATGTATCAGTACTTATGTTAGATATCAGCATTATGTAGTTATCAGTAATTGTGTTTAGATTTTAGACATATTTTTATGAATTTTCTTGTGTAATGAATATACCTGACATTTTTTTAATTTAAAAGTCATTTCTTTACATTTTAAAAAATTTTATTTTCTCTTTAATCTAACTACAAGTCACCACAAAGATGACGTAAAACTCTCTAAACTTTTACACATATTCTAATGACGTCAACAACAACAACAAACAAACAAAAAAAACAAAAAAAAAAAAAAAAAAAAAAAAAAAAAACTAATTCTTTTGCACGCCTTCGCACCACTCTTGAATGCTTGATAAATGATGTATTCGACTTCCGGCCGTTCCCTGCGCCAGTGTTACCTCTCGATTCGCAAAGTTTTTTGGTAGTTTTAACGGGGTTTTTTAACGGATCGAGTAACTGAGTGTTGATGCACAAATGGCAGGTCAGGACATACAAAAAACATATATACATCATGGGTCTAGGACTTATGGATGCTGTGATCAAAGGTGATGACAGACGGACGGACAAAACGGGTGCAATAGCGCATTCAACTTCTCGAAAATGCGCTAAAAATAGTATAGCATTTTTTAAAAAAAACTTTTCATCCCTCTTTTCAAAAAAAATTATGTTATTTTTTTGGAAGGGTGGGGGTAGGTAATGATTTGCATAACTGAAGAGCATGTAACGGAAGTCTATTATTACATTAATTCAATACATCATTTTTTTTGCTTAATCAAAATTATTGATTATTTGTAATTTTTCAAAAGTTAACTATTAAATTTAAATTAATCGATAACAGCCCTAATAAAAACATTTGTGTTTGCTAACAACTAAAGGCATAGAATAAAATTATAAATAATTTATTCCCCCAAAATACACAATTACCTACCTTTCTAAAACAGACTACAAATATATATATATATATATATAAGTAATATATATAATATAACCCCCTTTTCAGTCCATGGCTGACTATGGACGCGTTCACAAGTTTCATATAGCCACCACTAACGAGCAAGATATTGTGTGGCTAGCACAATGCCCCTGGGGGCCTTGCCAGCACCGAGACTCGAAACTGTGACTCTCTTTTGGCACTTTTGCCTCGGTTCGGCAGTCCAGCACGCTAGCGCTAGACCATTCCTCCCCCTGACTACAAGTACAATTTACAAAATATTGATAAAGTAGAATCAGAATTGACAAAGTATTTTTAAATATTTATAACATAGATTATTATGGAGTCAAGTTTTTTTTTTTTACATATAATATTGTAGTAATTTTGGAAGTAATAAAGGTGGTGGAAATTGTATTAATTGAAATGTAAGTGAAAGTCATAGTGCAATTTTAGTGTTATGGTCAGTTTGGATTCTATGATTAAATTAAAGGCAAGACAACAAAAATACTAAAACAATGACAATATTATTAAAATTATTATTAGTAATTGGTATTAGTATTAGGAAATTAAACTAATAGTACTTATACTTATACTAATAACAATTTTTAAAAATCCAGGCCCAGGTGATTGAATGTAATACTTTCAGGTGAAATTATTTTAAGAGAATGCTTAAAGTACAATAACTTAAATTTTAGAAGGGCTGGAGTATTACAATGGTCATTTGTTACAAGAAAAGACTTATCAACTAGCTAAATCTCAAACAGTGAAACATGAGGTAGGGAATAGCCATTGGCCATTGGAGAGAACTGAAACTGGCTACTGGGAAACTTGTGACAGCCTGATTTGATCAGATGGTGTTTTATGTTTTGTTTTTTTTTAAGAAGAAACATGATGAGGTGATATTACGTATGACCTTTGGGGTGTATTTAATATGTGGGAACTTTTCCAAGTAGGACGAGACAACCCGTTTTGTTTACTTTTGTCACAAAGAACACACGTTAACCGTGACTCATTTAGATTATCCCCTTGTCTTATTCTCATCACTTCCGCTCGGCCATCAAGGCAACGGCCATATCAACTAACGGTTGTTAAATCTAATCAGTTTTATAACACATATAATTAACAAAATACTGTCCCACGAACAGATTTTTACAATTTTAAAGTCTGCTTTACGTTATTTCTATAATTACCAATCAGTTACAAGATCTGCTTTATTGGGATCGCGCTTTCGATTTGCCTGTTGTGACCACCATGACAGTTTTATTTTCCAGACTCATAAAAGAGTTCCTTTCCTGAGAGGGAAACAGGGTACATTTGAAAGATTTCTGATGTTTTGAAAATTGGCACGCGTTCAAATTAATTTTTGGATAGAACAAACAACTCTGTCAGCTTCGCTTGAGGGTATATGTGTGAAGGAAATCATCAAATGAAAATTCCTTGAATAACTCTTTCTAAATAAAATCTCAACATTTCATGGTCACAGAGGCAGGGGGTAAATTTTTTCTAGGTCTAGGGGTTTTGATTTCAACTTCAACACTCACTCCACACAGTAATTTCTAAGCTAACCGATAATGAAATATTATGATTACAAACAAATGACCACAATAAAAAGAGAGGAAGTGCTGTCTGTCGGGCTCGGGTGGTACTTGGAACCTGGAAGAGTAGGAGTAGGCTTCCCCACTAACAAATTTTGAAGGCTACATAATTAAATTATTACGTGAAAGAGTACAACATAATTATTGTTTAATTCCATTTAAAACTTAAATAAGTTAGGGCCTGTTAACAATTTTTTTTTAAAAAGAAAGAAATATATACATGTATGTAATATGAGCCAGTGCTGAATTAGCCTGGAATTACCTATAAGCTATATGAAGGAGGCTGCAGACAGAAGAGCTAGGAGAAAGGCCAAAACATTTGGAAGCACAGCTGTAATAAAGACTGTCACTCAAGGATAGGACTGCACAGCCACTCGAGAAAATGCAACCCAACCCAATGGTGATGCACCATCGTCTCGCGAGACGGAAGGATGCCGAATAAACAAGCCATATCTTAACACCCCCACTTAGATGAGGGCCCCCAATGGCCGAATTTCTGCCTAGGCCTACAAGACCCCGGACTAGGGCCCCAACAACCCTAGGGGCCCCGGTGGTGAAATCTTAACATAAGTATAAGCTTTAAAAAAATTAATTTAACCAAAAGAACAAAACTTGTATTAATTAACTAATTTAAGTAAAACTGAAATGGTATTGAAAAAAATAACCATTAAACTTAAACAAATTGAAACATAAAAACATTATTCCAAATAATTAAACAAAGTTCCTATTGTTCCTTAGATTTTAATTGAAGTCAGACTTCGTGACATCAGTAATTTCTATTATGAATATAAAAGAGAGGGTCATTAAAGTCTGACTTCAATTAAAATCTTAGCGGGTTCCTGAAAAGAAAACAGAATAAAGAAAAAATTGGGCTAAAACCTATATCTCCGACCGGAGCGTCGCGTCTCTTCCGATTTTTTAGGGTTTGGGTTAGGTTTAGCTTTAGAATTTCGAAAAATTGATGATTTTTAGGGTTTGGGTTAGGTATAGCTTTAGAATTTCTGAAAATTGAAGATTTTAGGGTTTGGATGGCCGCCGATAAGGTCGGCCCGGTCGGAGATATAGGTTTTAACCAAAAATTGAAAAAGAATAAGAGTTTCTTCGCATTGCCTCTACTTTAAACAAAGTTTTCGTCTCGTCTACGTCTACTTCTGGCTCTAGTACTAGTAATACTAGTACAATACTCAGTGGCAGCATTACTGATGATGACCGTCAACAGTGACAGTCAACTCCAAACAAACCTGTCTACCTGCAACTAGCTACCTGAAAACATTATTTATGAAGAAAAAAAAAACAGGAACAGCTACATAAACGATTATTTAGAAAACCCTGAAACTTATAATTCTTCTTTAAGCGAAGATCTTGCTGAGTGAATCCCAGCCGAAGTTATTTTGGAGTATCTTGTTCAAAATGGCGTGAAAGAAAATATTGATGCCGACTTTTCTTTTTCAATGTGTCAGTAATAATCAGATAAAAACAGGTCTCTAAAGCTGTCGCTTTGTAGCCGAACATTAAGCCATGGTGAAACACGACCTCGACCCTGGCTCATATTTTCGAAGAGCAAGGTTGCAGTTGTAGTGTTTGTAACCCCTTGTAAGATGTTTGGGAAATAGGGGTCACTATCCAATGAATGGTATAGCGACTGGAAAACACAGTTTAAAAAATAAAGGAATAAGAGAATTCTGACGTACACAGGTCAGCACTTCCGACTTGTTTAACTTTCTCACGAAACTACATCGTCTGAATCGTGAAGGAGCCAGAAACCTTATAACTTTCAGTGCCGCCCCGGGTGACACCATCAAGGGGGTGACACCAAAATATAAACTCTATATTTTCCTGTTATTTGGCACTGGAAAACTCGGAGGAGTTCTATGCAGTGGCGTCGCTAGGGGGTGGGGGCGGGCCGCCCCGGGTGACACCATTAGTGAGGTGACACCAAATGATACATTTTTACTGTGTTACATTTCATGTCAGAAAAAAGTGACACATTTTTACATATAGAAAGAAATTAAGAAACACAATAAAATTACATTAAACGCCGAAACTTTTTATTGACATCATGGACAAATTCCACTCCCTCTTTTTATCAGTTAACTTACAATAATAAAACCGTCCCGACAAACAAACAAAGTTTATTTGTTTTTTTTAAAAAAAAAGGAAAAAGAAAAGGAACAGCCGCACCAGAGGGATTTTTTTAAAAAGGCAGTGTTTTCTGTTTTAAAAGATATTTTTTTAAAAACTGAGCTTTGAAGTATTGACATCATGTACGGATCCCACTCCCTCTTCCCTCCACGTCAGAGGGGTAGGGGCGAAGAATACGATCTTTCTATTTTAAAAAATCAAAAGATGGGTTTTGTTGTTGTTATTTTTAGAGGAAAATTATGAATTCAATGTCTTTGAGTTAATTTTTTTTTAATTTATATTTTTTAAGGCGTGCTAGTATAGATATGCATGTTTATGTATAGGTAGTCCTCCTGTTCGTAGTTGCCATCCTTACCAATGTCCCCTTCAAGCTGCAAGGCCGCGCAGCTATCTTGCAGATTCCGCGCAGCAGTTTTGAGTTATCAAGCCACAAATTTCAATAGGGAAAAATTAGAATTTCTGCGCATTTGCCAGAAAAGTTAGTAGCAATTTTGTCTCTTATTCTACCTGGGACAAAGTCGCAGCTTTTTTTAAAATCCAATTATTATGAAAACAAGTTTACATGTCCAGAATGCATCTTCCATTTCTAACACACAGTAAACAGACACTAACAACATAATTCAACTCATTCGACTAAAGTTAATACAAGGAAAATATCAAACACTCCCTTACAAAAATAATTGACATTGGTGACTAGCCTTGAAGCAGAACAAATACTTAAATATCACTCGCCGACAACTTACTAAAAAGACTTTGATGTCACGAACAAGCCGGTGTGATATTTTAATCAAAACAATGGGAGTTGTTTTTTGGGATGATAGTGTGTTGAAAGGAGTGTTTTAAAATGACAACTCAGTTTGCGCTGGACACCTGAAGAAGGATTTTTTTAGACGACACAGAAATCAGATTGCTTTTACGACACTTTGCTTTACACGCATTGTTGCTGAAATGGTTGAGAAACATACAAGTACAGACTGAATACTGTGAAGAGCTGGTCTGTTTGTATAATGACCCATAGTCATGGTCAATAAATATTTTTTCATAGTGTCATTCATGAAGTAGTTGGATAATTTGCCAAATTTAGCAGACTGTTACAAAGGAAAACATCTAACGACCATGGAGGCATACCGGTTTGTAAAATCTTGTCAGAATGATGGACATCGGATCAACCTTGACGAAGTCTATAAAATATTGATCTCGTTGAAAGACAGACGCCAGAGTTCCCTAGAATAGATTAGCAGCTTATGGGTATGTTGGCATTTCTTTGATTTATGCATGATAATGATAAATACCGTTGAACAGATGAACAGAAATATACATTTATAATTCTTGTTTATTTTAATCTAATCTAATATATTATTTTGATAAAGAAATGTGTCACTTTAATGTATATCGGTCCAATTGGTGCATGTATTTTTGTGAGATGTCAAAAATTTGAACACAAAAAATGGTACACTGTTAAACTTTGAACATGTGTTTTTTTTAAAAATATTTAGCACAACAACCGGCAAACCTTAGAGGGAACATTGATCCCCACTTAGCTGTTTATCTGCTATACAAGTAATACAAGCTTTTTTTTTTTCATGTGGTAAAGAAATAAAAATACCTCCCTTGAGGGGAGGGACAGTGCTGATTTACAATGTTACAAACATTTAAAATTATGTATGTTCCCTTTATTAGCCACTGGAAGACAGGATGAGTTCTAGGGATTTGGAGCCGTGCATAAATGACGTCCCGTGCCTAGGTGGGAGGGTGCCCCGCATCTGTGACGATGTGTGACAAGAGGGAGGGGTGTGTTTAAAAATGTAACGTTACATAAAAAAAGTGCAACTTTAAAATAAAGTTCCACTTAAATATTTGATTGTATATTATTTATTTAATGGCGTTTTTAATGGCTTCATGCGTGTTATGATATTAGAGTGCAGACTTAGATCTACACTAAATACATATTTAAATGACCAAAAAAAAATAATAATAACTTGCCACTTGATAATTTTTATTTAGAAGATACGGCTTGAGGGATTCAAAGCTTTGTGACGTCATATCGGGGAAAAAAAAGGGGCTGTGGGTATAAGTTTTTGTGTCAAAGTATGGCGCGGGGGAAATCGGCAACCTCGTGTGACGTCATTATGGAAGCCCCCTTAAGTCGTGAAGGGGTGACACCATGAGCTTCCGCCCCGGGTGACACCAACCCTAGCGACGCCCCTGGTTCTATGGCTGAAGTCATAAGAAGGGTGACACCATGAGCTACCGCCCCGGGTGACATCAACCCTAGTGACGCCTCTGATAACTTTTTATCGGGGAGGATTTGGATAGGACATTGGAAAATGAGTGTCTGCACTTGCAAGCTCACTTGTCGTCGAATGATGAAGTTATGGAGTTATCGTCACTGAATCTATACAAATACTTATAGGAAAAATGGCTTTTTGGACATTTATTTAAACTTAAACGTAGGAATTGCGACCCGAATGCTGTTGTGCACACCAGCGTCAAACTGCTTAGCAGAACGGTATTTTCAGTGTTAAAGAGAGTAAAGAAGTTCTTAAGATCTGACATAGCAGAGAACAGGCTGAATTTACTCTCTGTTATGTACATATATTGTAAAAAATAATGCAGTCAATGGACTATGATGACGTCATTCGTTATTTTATAACGTAACTATAGTAATATAGACTGTATTAGCCTGATGTTTATGAAAGTCATTAAAAAGTCAATTAAAAATTAAATGTTCTGTAAATTGCTAAATTTCCAAAATAGCTTCGAGATGGTTGGGTCCCCAAATGCCAAAAGTGCCTAGGGGCCCTGGGTCTCCTAAATCCGGGCCTGGGGTCTCCTTAATTGTTTGGGTGAGTAATTTTCATATAACTTTAAGTATTTCTTGTTCCATGGAAATGTTAGATCACCTTGAAGAAAAAGCTATAGAATTAATAGTAATATTCAACGATCGTTTCAAATCAGCATTCCCTGATGAAGAAGGAAATTTGAAATTATTGTTTCTTAGTATGATGTTTGCTAACTGCTCTGGGGAAAGATCTTTTTCTCTGCCGAAGAAGAGGATAAAAAGGAATTTAGAACAATGCCTCAAGTCAAGATAAATTATTTTCTTTCAGTCTCTTGCATGGAAGTGACAAAATACGCATTTTATTACTTGACTAGATTGTGCCAGGCGCCGTGGCGCCTGCGGCGCCCCCGTTTTTTGGGCGCCTACGGCGCCAACCTTTTTTT
>MUZC01004409.1:261383-296801 GCA_002072015.1 Radix auricularia | reverse complement strand
GTATTTTGCGCACCGATGCACACCAAACAATGACGTCATCCTATTAAATATTTTTACAGTGCTCATCAAAACACGATTTTTCAACTAAACTAACTGCTGTAGACTGTGGTACATCTCTTGCGTTACGTTACAAACATACCCACACCACTGGGCTATTATATATATAATTAAGTCATCAGTAACGTCGCTCTTTCAAAAGGAAAGAAAGAAGAGATTTTAGTTTAAATTAATATAATTTCCTAAATCTTTATATTTTTCAAGAGACGAGGCCTTAAATTGTGCATTTTAAAAGAAATATTGTTTCTTGTTTAAATCCTTTATATAATTTATATTAATATTATTAAATCATGGCGTCTGCTTGGTGGTTTCCTTGCTTGATTGTTTGCCGAAAGTATTTAACAAACAATAAAAAAAACTTATCAGACAGATTTTGAAAAAGTTAATATGAAAGCATACCACCCAATAACTCATTCTTGTTTGAAATTTTAATTACTTCTAAACACATTAAATTTACCTATAGTAATAAAACATAATAGTTCACTGATAACATTCCTTTGCGGTGCGAGGAACCGTTCACTAAATCTAAGCCACGCTCGATTAGTGTAAACAATAGAATATATATTATGTTGATTAGGACTAATAATACTAATGCGGCATAACCCGCGCTCTAAGCAATGTAATAAATGCTTCTCTGTAACGACGACGTTCCATAACAAATAACGATACAGTTTAACTATAACTATAACAGTTCAATTGATAGTTGTATTGTACCGTTTTTTTTTTAAAAATCTTTATTTCCCCAAACACCTTTGAAGTCTTTGTCTTTTAAATTAAATTTTATAGAATAACCGTTGCACCATTAATAATACTATAAGTTTTTGTGCACAGTATTATCAGCGTGGTAATCAATTCAATGATTTTTTCACAGCTGGATATATATATACATTGAATGATGATAAATAATGTGAATTCAATATTTACCAATTTACCCCCCTAAAAAGATAAAACTAATTGCCGATACTGATATGGTAGACAGCCGGTCAATCAAGAATCAATTTCTTTGACGTAACAGTTAACATGAAGAGTACTCCTCAGGTTACTTACAATATTTAACGCTCATTAACAAAATTTGCACTAACTTTAGAAACATACCTAGTACTAGTATCCATTAAAAATAAGAAACAAACGTTATCAGGTACTTTTAAGTTTATTACAACACAATTTTATGTATGACATCAAAGATATGAACAGTGGTGATACAGTGAATTGATGAATATGAATGAAGGACAAAACGATGGCCATGTTCAAGAACTTTGTTCATTCTCTATACTACAGAGTTACAATGGTAACAACGCTTTCAACAATGATTATCACCAATGAACTGACACCTATACAAAATAAAGACAGTTACACTGTGGAAAGATGACAATCATGGCTGCTATTAAAAATAAGGTTTAACCTAGAGAAAAAAATAATAATTGTCATGCATGATGAACAACTGCCAACAGCTGTCATAATGGTTGAATTGTTCACAAAATAAAACAGGCAGTAAACTACTTTGACAAAGAACACCTTTAACAGATGGTACCAAAAGCTTATTTCAACGACACCCACTCCCTAAAGACAACATTCATTCCTTCAGTCTCACAACTAAGTTGTTTTTTTTACTTTAAAAATAAAAAATATATTTGACATAAGATGAAATTTATGCCTGTAACCCCCTCTAAAGATGGCAGTGAACCAATGAAAATGGTAAAAGATTATAAAACTACTTCAACTCACACCTGAACACAACAGATGTATTATGGTTAAAACACACCACCAGGTATCAATGTACATCATGTAGTCTGCATAACAGCTCAGGTACAATGGAATTATGAGACTGAATGATCTTTAACATTCTCCGTTTTGAATGGAGGGTTACATGGTGCCAATCACACACTAGGCGCTAAAAATTATTTCTCAGACAGTGTCCAGCCACTAGACAAATTAAATACTGAAACTCAGAATGACAAGACAAGTGTATTAACATTCCTGAAAACCACTAGATAAATGTAAGTCTTGAATCTTCTATATTAATAGGTGAAAGTTTCACTATAAAAATTGTTAACTTATGTAAAACAACTAAAAGTCAGATCTTTCTAAATATATCAATTTAAAATTTATTGGCTTTCAATTCTGTCAAGTATCAGTGGGAAATTTTCATTTCCAAGTGTCTCTCATACCATTCCATAAGTAGTGATGTAAATATGTGTGAATGTTATTAAAAAATATGTACAAAACTCCTGACATGTAATAGATTTATTCATCATCCTCTTCATCCTCCTCGTCTTCTTCTTCCTCATCCTCTTCATCCTCATCTTCTTCTTGCACTACTTTAGCTTTCTTTGCTGCAGGGCCTCCACTTGCACCACCACCAGTCTGAGGGAGGAAATTCAAAGTTTAATGTTATTTAGCATGTTATGAAAATCCTTTAAATACTGAGATAAATGCCAAAAAAAAGCTGGAACTAAGGTCAAAGTCATCCAGTTACCTCTGCTAGAAACGGGAAGAGTAGATAGAAAAAAAATCAATAAAAAAATTGAAGACTCTACCTTTCTGTAGTCTGTCATCGCAGATTCATATTTCTTAGATTCTTCCAATGCTCTCTTTTCATATGGCTTCTTATCTTCATTGCTCAATGCCCTCCACTCTTCACCAGCTAAAAAATTTAACAAAAATTGATTACATAATTTTAAAAACAAAATAGAAGCAGCACAAGAAATTGCATAATTGTTTTAAAAATTACAACATTAACATAAATAAATGCAAAGAGAAACACTTACCCATTTTCAAGAGCTCTTTGTGCTCAATGCCTTTATTTGCCATTCGAATACGGAAATCCGCCAAAAACAAGAAGTAAGCTGTGGGTGGTCTTTTAGGTTTGTTGGGATCAACAGTTTTGCCCTTGTATGCCGCCATCTGAAATAAATAGGAATAAAAATACATTTTGGATGATATAAACAATTTTGAAATCACATCAGCAGCCAGATTCTGCGAGTAAAACTAATAAATATGGAAAATGTTAAAAAGTCAATACACACCTCTTGTTCATAACGTTTTTTGTCATCAGCGGCTGCAGCCTCAAATGGCTTTTTCTTTTCAGAGGTAAGAGACCTCCATTTTTCGGAAGCCTCCTTGGTAAACTCTGCAATCTTTATTAAAATAAAAAATGTGTGAATATAAAATATGCATTAGTATATATATATATATATATATATACACACACATACATACACTACCTTTCTGTAGTCTGGCAGATTCATATTTCTTAAATTCTTCTAATATATATATATATAAAAAAATTTTAAATTAAAATGAAAAGTGATTAGTCTTAACAAAAACGTTCAACCCAGTTACCTTTGTTGGGGCTTTCCCAGCCTTGGCAGCTTCTTTACGACATTGGGCAAGGAAGTAAAAGTATGCTGATGTTGCCCTCTTTGGTTTGTTGGCATCCTTAACCTTCTTTTTGGAATTTTTTCCTAGAGATCCCTTTGGGCGACCTGGTAAAGCAGAAACAAATGTAAATGCTTGAAAAAAAAACTTATAGCCACACATGAAAGGGAAGTAAAAAGAGCACAATTCCTTAAAGCTTTTAAGGCAAATAAGTTTCCTCCCTTTAATATACCACAGTTTAACATCAACAGTTTTTGCATAATTACAAATATAAACTTCAACAACAATGAGGTAAATTAAAATTGTTACAGAGCCCTGAATGAACTTGGACAAAAATGTTTAACCTGATTCAACAATAAAATACCAGACTCACACTGAGCCTCTACATTAAACTAAATATAACTAATGGCTTAAAACTTAAACACACAAGTTTCTTCACAAATTCAAATTAGCTAACCAATCCTATTACAATTACAAACCATCTACAGCAGTTAAAATTTGAATTAAAAGAAGGGTGCAAGACCAAGGCCCAGATGTAACTGTAAAAAAACCTACTAAAACTATAGTTTTCACCTAACTAACTAAAAATATTAGTCGGGAGCCAAATAATATCAGTAATCCCCTAAGTTAAAAAAAATTGATCAGGTTCAAATGTGCTCCGAAAATGGAAGAAAATTAAGTGTCAATGCTTCATGGCCATATTAAAATTGAAACTCATGGCAATGGCAAGAAACAGCAATATCTGGATCCTGTTACAAAGATTCCAGATGTTAGAAGTTTAGGACACAGTGGCTTGCTTACGTTTAGAGTCTGAAAATGGAAGAAATTTAGTGTCAAGTATATGCATGAAGGTGCTGGTCTCATGACCATAAATGGTTAAATTGGAAGCCCAGACTTAGACTATGAATGGAACACAAAAGCCAATAGACTAGACCACTACTTTGACTAATAAATTATTTTAATAACTTTTAATTTGGAAAATAAATTTAAACCAACAGTGACCTTAACTTTAACCAATGGCACCTAACATTTTATAAGTCTAAGAAAACTGAACCAAATAACTGATAACAACTCAACTGATAGTTGACCTTAGTTGACAGATTTGAATTTGGGAGCCAAAGAATAAGCAGCAACAAAAGGTTTTTTAAAAAAAAGTGAATTTGTAACAACCAGGTAACAAATGCATGCTTTGAACATATCAAATTTAAGTGACAAGGGGCTGAATTTGATTTCTAAACTTGAAATTGAAGTTATAGTGGCACTACTACTAAACAAGTATATATTAGGCAGGGCGGCAGGGAGGGGAGCAAAGGCAAAAGAATATATAAGTAATTAGTATTAAGTATAATTTATACAAAAGCTAGATTATAATAATTGGAAGATACCCTTAACTATTGCAGGTTTGAATAAAATGACCTGTGAAATTAAACAAATGAGAAAAGCAAAGTCCCAATTAAATATTAAATTCAAAATCAAGCACACAAAAAAGAAGCGCCATCTTTCAAACTTGCGGCCATACGCTAAACGCTTTGAAAAAGACCAACACTTTTCTCTTGTTTCCCGGCCGACCTTGGAACAAAGAAAAAGTGTTTGCAAACCCATCGATTTTTCATAAATAATTCATTTTATTACACAATTCTTTGATAATATTGCATTAATAATATTTCCTAACATATTTACATTCATTTCTCTATCTAACAGTAATAGTTTCAGTGCAGTGTATCATTATAGTAAAATGTAGAGGAAATATAGGCCCACTATGTTTCTCTGTTAAAAGCGCGCCCGAAACGCAAACCAAGATGGCTAAAGAAGAAAGAAGCCGGTGGCCTGCATTCGTTGACCAAGTTTGACGCAAAAACTTAAATTTACGAGTTCAGCGATTGGGAGCACCTAAAAACTTCACTTATCTATCATTTCAAACGATTTGTATAATTTTACTTGACAATTTCAATTTATAAAATCAGCCATAAAATACTTACCCATCGTGAAGAGTATTCTGTATAAGGATAGAGAGGACTGAGTGAAGCTTCGGCACAGACTAGAGACGCTATGACGTTCAACTACAAGTCTGAATAAACTATTCACGTGAACTATATAACACAAAGAGACCCGTATGCGCTATTCCCGCTTATACATTTAATACTTAAAGGGAAGCGATCCTGTTAAACAACATGTAAAGTAAGCTGACTATTATCTCCCATTTTTAAAAGTTACTTCAAAGACAAAAAATATGTTTAAAAAATGTATTTTAACTCTTCAGAGCAGCTGAAAGCGGAAAATATAATGTTATTTTATCAAGAACTTGGGGTCATAATTTTCTTTAAAGTCCTTATACTTATTATTCACTTATTATTTACTTCTATACGTTAATATAACGTCATGAAAATTTATGAAAGTTTAGTAATACATTATATTTGCGCAAATTTTGAAGCATAGGCATAGGCCATCATATGCATAGACTACATCCTTATTTTTATTTTTAATTATTTTATTTTATTTTTTTAAATTTAAAAAGAGGTGGGGTGGGGTGGTGGTAGTTTGAAACTTCGTTCATCCATCTCCGCTACAATCCTTTTTGGACACATAGTCATATAGCGTTTATTTATTTTCATTTTATAAGTCCTTTAAAACAACTATGGGGCCGTCCATTAAGTACGTCACGCTCCAGAAGGGGCGAGATGTAAGAAAGTGTGACAGTTTGTGACAGGGGGAGGGGGTATCCGGCCATGTGTGACGTCACGGTGTTTTATGTTAAATTTTAATTATTTTGTAAATAAAAAAAATATTTTTGTACGAAAGTGTGACGTATTTCAGGGGTGTGGGTCCGAGATTTGTGACAGGGGGGAGGGGGGTAAAAATTGTCAAAAAATAGCGTGACGTACTTTATGGACGGCCCCTATTGGAAATAAAATAATTCAAGCAGGAACAATAGAGGTTTTTTTTTAAAAAAAAAAAATAATAATAATAATAATAGAACTTGTGACGCATTGGTTGTTCTTCAATCATTTTGATTTTAATGGATCGCAGAAAACACACAAAATAAAATATATGAAATGTTAAAATTTGTCCCACACTTACATTATGGTAGACGTATAATTTAAACCTACTGGTACGATTAATGAATTAGTTGTTTCACTTTTTAATGTTAAGACAAAAAAGACTGACAACCCTTGGCCTATAGCAGGGGTGTTCAAATTCCGGTCCACGGGACAATTACGGCCCGTATTTAGATTTTAACTGGTCACGGCCACATTTTGATTAATTAACTCCATTTTACAATGCAGTAATTCATCAAAAGAGATTCCGTCCTTTTCTATATAAGTCAGATTCCATTACTGCAATTAGCTTAACGCGATTTTCATTTGGTTTGATAAGAAGGCAAGGTATTAGAATCATGGTAGGCAAACTTTATCGACATTCTGAACATTCCCGTCAGTCACTAGTTAAAAATCAAAATGTTCGTATAATCGTCAGGAAATTTATTAATAATATACATAATTATGGAACCTCTCTTTACGAGCACCTCTGCTAACGAGTAATTCGCATAATGAGCAAAAATTGTGAGAAAGTCGCTACCTGAAAGAGCTACGTTTCGTATAATGAGTTACGCAGAAAGGGGAATCCCTTTTCCCGACATTCATTTGTGAGCCTGGAATTTCGTGCCGATGTGTCTGTGTTTAGAGCTCGGTCTGTTAGCGTATTGTTTTCGTGTGTGTTCACCCGTTTTTTTTAACCAATTTTGTATTCAGATAGTATTCGTAATTTTTATGTGCAAATTGAAATAACCTGTGCTGAAATGTCTTCGGTGGAAAAAAAGACACAAGGGGACATTGATAAGAGAGAAAATACAACTGTTGAAATGAAACGTAAAAGCATCGAAAAGCGAGAACAAGGTATGAGCGTGTCTCACACTGATCCCTCTGATATTGACTTCACTGTCCAATTGATGCAGGAGTTCATTGGTGAGGTAAAGTCTTGGATGACTTTAAGCAAGCTCAAACTGAATGATAATAAGACAGAAGCACTGCTATTCTGTAACAATAAATCACGCAGTACTTTGAATCTTTTGAATTCTATTCAGGTGGCTAGTTCTGATATACTGTTCACAACATCGACTAGGAATCTTGGCTACATTATTTCTGACAACATGTCTACCAACAACTTCATCAATCACATCTGTCGCTCTGCCTATACTGCCATTCGTCAGATCAGTTCAATCCGTCATTACTTAACAGATAGTGCAACAAACACTCTAGTCTGTGCTCTTGTTCTAGCTCGTATTGATTACTGCAATTCTCTTCTGTCAGATGCGCCAAAACAATGCATTGAAAAACTACAGAGAGTTCAAAATTCAGCTGCCAGATTAGTTCGAAAGGCAAAAAAACATGACCATGTTACTCTGCTACTGTACTCACTTCATTGGCTACCCATACAAGCCCGCATTGATTACAAAATGGCCGTTCTGTGTCACAACTTCTTTTCTGACTCATGCCCTTCATATCTTACTGAACTTTTGTCAGTCTACTCACCAAGTCGTCAGCTACGTTCTTCTGCAGATACACGCTTTCTCTGTGTTCCTAAGACAAGAACTAAAACATTTGGCGAAAGGTCATTCTCTTTTTGTGCAGCCAAACAATGGAATTCTCTTCATTACACATCCGTAGTATTTCAACTGCTAAGTCATTGAAGACTGCACTTAAGACACATCTTTTCAAAATTTATTTTGAAAATTAATGAAACAACATTTCTTTAAATGATTAACGTAGCTCATGTATAACGTATTGTCATTTTATGTAGTTAGTATGATATGAATGTTTCTTTTATTAATATATGTATTGTTATCTCCATGTAAAGCGCTGTGAGCCCGGCTCCTTGCTGGGATACAGCGCTATATTAATTATCATTTTATTATTATTATTATCTAGCGCACACATACAATAGGTCAACATAAAAAAACAAAAAACAACAACTGTACTATTCTCAGGAACAGAAACAAATTTAAAGAAATGAATGCTTCGAAGTGAGTGTCAAGAATGTCTAGGAAACCGTTACGTACTCTTGATAATGTTGAGAGGATGCTTCTAATATTGATAAAAGAGAATCGATTACAAGGCGGCACTATTAACGGAAAGATTATTTGTTTCAAGTCTTTAAGGGGCTGTTCATAAAGTACGTCGCGCACATGTAAGAAAGTGTGACAGCTTGTGACAGGGGGAGGGTGGGTTGGTCATGTGTGACCTCCCGGTGTTTTATATTCAATTATTTTGTTAATTAAAAAATAATAATTTTTGTTCGAAAGTGTGACGCACTTTACCGGAAGGGGGGGTGGTCCAAGATTTGTGACACTTTGTTACCCGGGGGGGGGGTAAAATAGTCAAAACAGCTTGACGTATTTTATATACGGCCCCTAGGTGTATTCCGCGTGGTTACACTCCTTAGCAATTCATAAGTAATTTTATTTGAATAAATATTAATACATTTTTTATTGAGTATTTTTTTCAGCATGGAAAGCATTATCGTATTTTACATTGATTTATATGGGAAAAATTGTTTCGTTTTAACGAATGTTTCGCTTAATTAGTAAGATTCTGGAACGAAATTATGCTCATTATGAGAGATTCACCTGTAATATATATATATATATATATATAGTCTTATCTTATCTTAGATATACAGACGCTCCTTCTATGCAGAAGACAATTGCGTCCATTGACCATGAGAGATGATCTGTTGGCAAGTGATGCAGCGGTCACAGGCCACGGCTATAGGGGTTCCACGCATTACCCCAGCCGCCTAACTATTGTCTAGTTAGGTACCCATTCAGAGCTGGGTGACTCGGGGACTCCTCAGGCCCCGGGAACAAATCCTCGCCTTGGCGTGGATTCGAACTCGTGACCATCGGTACGACAGTCGAGCGCGCTACCACTCGACCACCGCGTCGTAGGGGTGTAGTGTACCGAATGAAGTTTTTTTTAAATCTGGCTCCAGCCGGATTTGGGCGGAATTATGAATCAAATGCAAAGCCGGAGCCAGATTTTTCATTTTGGCCGGATTCCGGATTTTTAAGAGCCGGGCTATTATATTTATCTTTATTTTATGGCTCCACCGGCCAGCCGGATTTATGAGGTAACATTCTGCCAGAGCCGAAGCCGGACCCCGATTTGTTAATATGGCTGGATTTCAGATTAGCTGGAGCCGAAATCCGGTACAACCCCAATATATATATATATATATATATAATATTCTTACATCACTAAATTTAGTAACAAGTTGGCTGATTGTTCCCCACCCCCCCCGTCCACCTCCCCATTTATCGATGTTCAATTTTAATGTAATATCAATATCGTGATAACGAAGGCCAAATGATAACTCGGACACAAATAAAAACGGTGTTAATTCAATATTTCTTTTCAAAAATTTCATAATTTGCGTTAAATCTGTTGAGCGCCTCAGATAATGTGTGAGTGTGTGTGTGTTTGAGTGTGTGTGTGTGTGTGAGTGTGCTTTATCATCATGTTTAGATTTGCCGTTATGGGCACTTACAAATACAGACTAAAAGGTTGATAGTAACATGGAAAATCATAAACAATATAACATGTGAAAATAATATGATGATACCGAAGCCGTGTATCCGCCCTTAAAATCTTTTATCAAAAGAAAACCCAACCCTGGTTACAAATACTTACCCCCCCCCCAAGCAAATTCTCACCGAGCTATCAGAAGTTAATGAGAAAACCTACCTGGACTGGAATATGGCGGCTAAACGCCTGTCCTTGAAGGCCTGCTATTAAATCAATATAGAGCACTCAACGGTAAAATCAAAACAACTTTCTCCAAAGACGCATGTCCACACACCCCACATACACCCACTGCCGGCACTGCCTACGTCTTAACATACACGCGCACCACACGTACACACACACACCACGACATACAAGCACACCATAGTCTACACTCAGAAAAAGAAAAAATATTAGTTGTGTATATTCCCATGGGGTGAACTAGTTCAAGTTTATTTAAATATCATTTGAAATGGCATTAAAAACGCAACATCATAGCCTACAGACGAGAAATTTGCATCGCTTCTCATTAGGCTCTGTCATCAAAAACACATTTGTCAGCCCAGTGGAGCAACTGTCTGAGACGATTAAAGAGAATAAAATCTAACATTTGAATTGTCGTCATTGAACCTTATATGTGTGAGTTTGTGAGCGAGTGTGTACTTGTTAAATACTGGAATATTACAAAAAGGTTTGCTCTGTTGTGCTGACATTAAAATTTAACTTTAAGATTAAGAGCATTGATGGTGTTCAGATTTGTAAAGGTTGTCGTTCTTGGAACATCCTTATCTTTCCTTTCGATTTACGAGGGATTGTAATCGTGCATCACGTGACAGTTTCAGCTATTCCACTTGATTATTATCTATTAACAATATTTAGCTTCTCTTTTGCGTGTTTCAATAACCAAAATATTCGTGGAGTGACTAGATGTAAGTATAGCAGTTTAATATTACTATTTTTTTTATATATGTATCATCATTAGCATCAAGTCACTGTGTTCTTGGGTAATCGTTGAAATTTAAAATAAATAAAATAAATGTGTTTTATAGTAAACCGGTCATTGGCCCTTCCCGCACCAATGCACATCAAATGAATACAAACTATCGTCATACAGTAAATACAGCCCAAGCATTAAAAAAAAAATTAATTAATTAAATAGATCTACCGGTATTTAAAAGAAAAAAATAATGCAAAACTAAAAGGTTTCTTATAATAAATATTAAAAAAAAAAAAAACAACCTTCGTCAATTTGATGATGATAATAATGTCATTTAACTGTCCATACTAGTCCATCATTGTTGTCACGATCTGATATTCAAAAACTCGCTTCAATTACAAAAAATGTCTTTAAATCTTACGATAGTTGTTTTGCAAGCATTCCTAATTTGAACTTATTTAGTAAAAGACAAGAGCTAGGTTAATTATTTACACGTAGCGATTATTAATTTAGACTGGCAACCACGTTTTATCACTATTTTGGTTGGAGGGGTTTGATAACATGTTTTGAAATAGAGAGCGTGTGCGTCCTTGCAACTAAGGCTGAGAACCTCTGACATCGAAGTCTGAGTAATGTTGAAAATCTTAATGCAAAAATTTTGTCATTTAAAATTTCTCATGATATTTTTTTTTCGCAGGTGGCCAACTGACTACTGACATGTGTACGATTCAAGCTTTTACTATCTGGTGAACCATATTCCTAAAACCATTATAGATTTTGAAGGAGGTCAAGTATTTCGTCTATACTTATTTTAAAGGACTCTCACATCTCTTTAATACGTGTCCTTAATTGCTTGGTGTCTCTGAAATTAAAAACCCCCAACTGAATGCGTGTTAGCAGCGTGTCCGTTTAATCATTGAAGTCATGACATTAAACGCGACCACGCCGATGAACTCAACACAAGGCGTCAGCGTCACCGAATATCTAGCCATAGCAGGCAACATCCTGGTTTGCTGCATGACGCTTTTCAACAATGGCCTCCTCCTGGTCACCCTGTCCACCAACCGCAGTCTCTGGTCCTACACCAACGCCTACATCGCGAGTCTCGCGGTCGCTGACCTGCTCCTGGGGCTCATGCTCTTCATCCGAAACTTCTGGCTCTTCCCCAGCACGGAGTGGGTCTTCGAGAACAATGCCGCAGCCTGCGTGCCCGTCACGTGTCTGGTCTACGTCAGCGCGATGGAGTCGCTCGCATGCCTGGTCCTCATGTCTGCCGACAGGTATCTCTACATCGTGCACCCCTTCTGGTATGAGCTGCAGATTACCCCCATGGTCACCCGCGTCCTCATCGCTCTATCCTGGTGCGTCTCCACATCTCTGGGCGTGTTACCGCTGTGGTTACATAACTTTACGCCAAGGCTCGGCTGCCAGCCTATGTTGATAATATCAAAGCCCTATCTCTTGGGCTGCCTTTGTGTTTACTTCCTGGTCGCGTCCTTCGCGATTATTTTCATGTACGGTCGAATTTTATGTGTGCGGAAACTTCAGCAGCGAAAGATTGAAAACTTAGCCGTGCAAGTGGCCCACACCAGAGGAGAGTCGTCTCGGTGGCAGGTCGTGCGGTTTCTGTTATTAGTCTGCGGGCTGTTCTTCATCTGCTGGTTGCCGCTAGTGGTGTCTGTTATTTTCTATTTCACGCTGGGAATCGACGAGAAGGTCATTAGCATCACGGTGAGCGTGGCTGCTTTCAACTCCTGTCTCAATCTTTACGTGTACATGGCGATGAGCAAGAACTTCAGGGCAGCTGTGCTTCGTGTGGCCGGCCTCGGTAAAAGTCACGGTTGTTGGGGGACAACCTCGACGGTGACAAGGGAGGTCAGCACCGAGGGACGGGTAATTGATACCGTGGACAAGGGCGTGGCTGACGTTGGTACACGCCAGGGCCAAAGCCGTGTTAATAATATGAATTGAATGTCCGCTAATAATCCGTCCACAAATAACACGATGATAGTCTCTGGTAAATATACCCAATTGCCTAGAAGACGCAGGTAATGAAAAAGGTAAATAACAGAGGCAGGAGTCGACACCATGTCACCTAAAATAAGCTGACAGGGAGCCGAAGACTTACTGTTATAACAAAGTTTGTAAAACTATAATGCCAGGTCCCCGTGGATTGTTTTTTACAAGGAAACTAACGCTTTGATCACTAATAAGAAATTTGGCATTTGCTGACATTCGTCACAAAAATTCGACCGCAGGCTACTCGCTAAAACCAGAAAAGTAATACATCGAGTGATTGTACTGACCAGTTGATCAAAGTGATGGCCGACCACTAGATCATCAGTCCAGATAATGGAAGCTTGCCGGCAAAATGCCCATAAAAGAATAGATGTAATCTTATTTAAACTGTTGCTAGAGTTTACATTTGGTCACTTGCTCACATATTTCAGGTAACGAGAAGATGAGGTCTCTGGATGGATGGCTAAAGACAAGAAGATGAGGTCTCTGGATGGATGGCCAAAGAAAAGAAGATGAGGTCTCTGGATGGATGGCTAAAGAAAAGAAGATGAGGTCTCTGGATGGATGGCCAAAGAAAAGAAGATGAGGTCTCTGGATGGATGGCTAAAGACAAGAAGATGAGGTCTCTGGATGGATGGCCAAAGACAAGAAGATGAGGTCTCTGGATGGATGGCTAAAGACAAGAAGATGAGGTCTCTGGATGGATGGCTAAAGACAAGAAGCTTATGAAAAAAACCCAAAGCTTGACCTTGAAGACTTATCGCACAGAATCAGATGGGAACCCATGTATAAAATTTCATCGATGCCTCTTCCTGTCGTACTTATCTTGTCTTTTTTTTAAAGCTTTACATATCTAGCTACCACAGACATCACTAGGGGGGTGCGAACCACACCGGGTAACACCATCACAAGGGGTGACACCAAAGAGTAAATTCTGTATGCCTCGTTATTAGTCTCGGAGGGTAAGTTGAGAGGGGGGTGACACCATGACCTATCACACTGGGTGACACCATGACCTATCACACTGGGTGACACCATGACCTATCACACTGGGTGACACCATGACCTATCACACTGGGTGACACCAACCCTGGTTACTCAATTTATTGGGTAAACATTGCTGGGGCAAGAGGGGGTGCTCACAGGCCATTACGTCAAGCACCAGTCAGTTACGAGGACTAAGTGGTCAATAATTCTCTGTCATGTTGTTATTTTTCTGCCAGGAGAATGGTAGCTATGGGTATAAATTAGGGCTGTTATCGATTAAATTAAATTTAATAGTTAATTTTTGAAAAATTACCGATTAATTAATCGATAATTTTGTTAAGCTAAAAATAAAGATGTATGACGTCATTAAACTGAAAATTTCAAGGGAAGTAATAAAAACGGGCAATTAGTATTTGCATTAAGTTATTTTTAAAACAGTTAGCACTGAAAACAAGTTAAATAACGTATTAAAGTTGAGGCACTTGAATGAAAATTTCAAACTAATTTTATAAATAAAAAAGTAATACAGCTGTATAGAAATTGATGATTAGTAAAAACATAAAGATCATCATTTTATCCCAGGTGGTTCGAAAGCTATGATTTTTTTATTAAGACCTCATAATCTCTTTTTTCACTATTTCGTTTTCCTTCACATTTTGTGCCATTTTATTGCATCTTTGAAAATGCCCATAACCTAAGTATATAATTTAATTAAATTTAAAGCACGTACTATTGTTAGGGGATATATTTAAAAATAAGTAGAATCTAGTTCAATATAATGTCAATGAATTTAACTTTTGTTATTGTTAAATAGTTAAAAACAATGTTTTTTTTAATATCATTGTCCTTATAAAAAAGGTTATTTCAAAGTATACTCTTTCTGAATTCCCTTAACGGAGAAGTTTGTACGTAAAAAAATAATGATAAAATAAAAACCATTATTAATTATTTATTAAAAAAACCCAAAAACATTTTTCTATTTTTAATCACTATTTTATCGATTAAAATAATTTTAATCGATAAAATAATTTACCGATTAATCAAGAAATTAATCGGTTTCCGCAGCCCTAGTATAAATCATTGCCAAAATTATCTTCTGACTTAAGACAATTCAGGATGAGATTTAAAATCCTAAAGACAGAGCTTATTTGATCAAAACTATTTTAAAAATCAACGTATTGAGTTGGTTAGCAATATTTCACCTCTTTAAAATCACCAACATTCAAAACAAAAATTGTTCATGTATCTTTCTGCATGTTATTTCTGTTATTAAGCCGTACATACAAAGTTCATTGGTGACATTGATATGCAGAAATGTGTAAATTTATAACAAGAACAATAAAATAGTTGAAAATTTCATTTATTTACATTTTTGTTCATTTTTAAAAATACTTTACTCCTCTTGTTTAATTGCATTAAAATACTCTGAACATTATAATAACAATCAATTCATACATGTTTGGTAAATAATAATATACAATCTTTGGTATTCATTAAAACACAAGGGAGAAAAACAGTTAAATAAAACTCTCTTAAATTACTTTTGTTTACATGAAACAACATGAGAAAAATCAACAAAGTGATGAAGGAAATGCTTGAAATTTTTTTTGTTAAAAATAGTAAAACACAAGCTTTTGAACGCTACTTCACCAGCCCCAAAAGACCTTCAAAGTTTTGAAAAAGAGAACTAAAAAAAATATTAAAAAATAGATGACTAAAAAGTGAAAATATATCAGATTCTCAGGACTTATTTACAAAAAATGAGTTCAGACAATTTGCCAAAGTTTATGTTTAAATCCAGGGTGATTGGGATCAAAATACTTAAAATACTAGAACCCTTGATATGCCTGACTTTTAAATTGAAGTTCATTTAATTGTGATGATGGACGGGAATGATGATCACAGAGTTCAACTTTCAAGAATGAGAACCACTTTTTCCAGCTTTGTGAAATACTTGAATGTAAACTTAAAGTTGTAAAGCTCTTTCATCCTATATCTGAGACAATTAATTTTATATCACATTATTATTGATTACAAATAAGCAGTTAAAAAGCTTGGAATGTTCAATAACAAGAAATAATTATAACAGATACAGTACCATACCAAGTTAAAAATTTTTGCAAAAAAACCCAAAAACATTTCAATTTAATTTAAAAAACTTAATCTCTAAAATATTTACCACTTAAATGGTGGTATTGCTTTGTTAAAAAAAGCCAATAGAAACAAACCAACTACTTTCATAGAAGGAATGAATACGTACACCTTCAATTTTAAACATTGAATTTCCCAGAGTGTAACACATATGTAATATAAAAGTGAATGCCTGATGCTTATACTTATTTAGTTTTCAATAAAGAACCATATAGATTATAATATAATTAAGCTTTGATAAGTCCCATAGTTATTAAAATATTTGCATGGTGTTGCCCTGATGGTAACACAGATGCTAAATTAATGTGATTAGCATTAAATAGTTGTCGAAATACTATGCATTTATGTCCAAATGATGATAAAATGCATTTCATACAGCCAAAGTGACTTGTGTCACAACATATGGTGATGTATCTTTTAAAGAGTGTCACACAGATGTTTCCAATGACACATTTGAAGTAAACATCACATGGTTGTCCCATGACATGGTAGTTGAACTAGCATCCTGTAACAAAAAAAGTTTTAAAAAATATTTTCAATTATTAATCCTTTGTTGTAAAATTTCAGAAAAGTAAAATTGAAATTTTAAACATGCAACAAAGTCATATGATGAACTCTATTGAATAATGAAGCCAGTTTAATTTTCATTTCACTGCTGTTTTTTTAGAAAAGGTAAGTCATTAAATTTTTAGCAAGTGTAATTTGATCCGCAATATTTATTTAAAATAAGGCGGTTAACCATTAATTTAAATTTAATCATTAACTTAAAAAAAATAATGATTAATTAATAGTTAATGATGTCATACGTAACACTTATTAAATGCTCTTGTTGAAAATCTAAATAACACTGGGATGTCTCCTTTATATGTCATCTTAAAACCAACTACGCAAAAAGACAAGTGTAATGTCATTATTTGGTTCAAGTGATGAGCGGGTCTAATTGACAATATAACCAGCCAGCCAAAAAAATCATTCACATGGAACTGAAGTTACTGTTATGCACAAAACGATCTTGGCAAGGAAATATCGGTGTTCATTAAGTTTCTGCGATAGTACAGGGTTAATGGATTCAGGAACTTTCATCTCCATTTTGTAACTCAGTATTCATCAGAAGAGCTGTCGTCATTTTCTGTCTCTGAGTCAGACTCCATTACTGCCATTAGTTTAATACGCTTTTCACATTGTCTGATAAGCAAGCAAAGTTTTAGAATCATGGTCTGCAAACTTTATCCAAATTTAGAACTTTCCAGTCAGTCAATAGTTTTAAAACCAAAATGTTCGTGTAATCGTCAGGAAGTTTTTTTTTATTAATTATCAGCTGTTATTTTTTATAATGTTAAAACTTTAAAAAAAACTTTTTTGACCTCTAATAATTTGTAAGTGATGAGTTCATTAATTGTTAAATAAATTTAATTGTTAAAATTTTCAATGATTAATCGAGAAAATAATAGTTAATTTCTGCAGCACAGATTTAAAACAACTTAAATTTTATAGTTAATTAAAAATTTTTTTTTATAGTCTATTTAATACATTTTCTATTTCTACAAACATCAGAGGATTTGCAGATAATCAATTTTTTGTGAATTAGCTCTTAAAGCCCCAGAAGGTTTTAAATTAACTTCCGCCTCAGTCCCGTAACGATTTCCCATATTACGATCACCTGGTTATGAAATTTAAAAAATTGCGTAAAATTCAATTTTATTATTATTGTCATACTGACTTCATCTTTTAGGATGAGAATGGTTATTTTACATATCCAAAACACTGTCTTGAGTTTAATACTATTTTTACCTGTAGTTTAGTACCATAAAGTATAGGAAAATCACATCTTCAAAAAAATAACCTGTTTAAACTACTAAAAAACTTATTGAATCGATGATAACAGTAGAATGCATCATCTTTTACGCATTGTAGATTTTTTACTTTTTAGTGATTTTGTTTATAAAGAGAGTTCTATCGAGGTGCGCATTACCACGCTTCGGTATTAGAGCCAGAGGCTTGCATTGCCACGCTTTGGGACTTCAGGAGTTAATATATTTTTTCTCTTCAAAGAAAGAACTGATGATGATTTTATTATGTTAAAAAAGATATAAAAAAATAATCAACAAAACATCTTATCTAATAAATGGCAATGAGTTTGAAAATATATGTGATGGGTATAAATCTTTGGTATGCATTATTTTCAATTAAACCGAATTCTTATATTTTCCCTTGACTGAAATGGAAAATAATTATTTAAGAGTTAAAAAAGTACATACACTCCACCAGATTCCATGATCATGTGACGAGAAAGTGCTGTCCAAAGTGAATGCTTGGTTAACGTAGGCTTGACGTCTTTTCTTTTCTCCCTCTGGATCGTGGACAAAGTCTTTCACATAAGTTACCTTCTGCCTGTGCTTGACCAAGGCTGGTCCCCAGTATTCATTAGGGATGCTCTGTAACCTTAACTTCTGTTTTTGGAAGAATATTTAAAGTATAATTTGAACCTAGCATTGCATTGATTGAAATTAGATTCTAATGAAAAGTCATGATGAAAACAAAGTATATAATTTGAATTGTATCTTAAGACTATTTAAATTAAAATTTTGAAAAAAAAACAACACAATATTTATGAAAATTGAACTCTCCACAACATCAGTAATTATGGTGTCTTTTATTGTTCACTTGTTTTTATCTTCTCCTGTATGTTACAGACTCTCCTTTTATACAGCATATTATTGCATCCTAAGCTTATTCAGGTTTTGAGTCTAGTCTTGCCTTTTAATTAGTTTGAATTTTTTGCTTAGTAATGAAGAAAGGCTTTTGCATAAAATTCAGTTCTTTACTTTGTTTTAATATTAATGTATTACTCTTTCCATTTATTCTTAATCAAGCATTTACATCTGGTTAATTATTTAGATCAATTTTAATTTTAACATGTGTGTCCGCCTCCAGACCTTACCCAGCTGACAACACAACTAATGACCTACATAGATCAGCAAGTTGCAGCACTATGGGGAAGGTACCAGCAATCTACGCTACAAACCAGAGATGATTCTGATTCCAGGCTACCTGATTCTCCACCATCACACAGACATGCCCCACCAAGCAAACGGAAATCCCGTCGTCGAAAAAAGGTATGTTTGTGGTGTAATAGACAAGGACACGTTGAGGTTGACTGTCGTGCCAAAAGGAGGTACGTCGCTCACCACATTGGCTCACCTCCATTCCTGAAAACTCCAGGTCTACCTGGATACCAGGAAGTTAAGACCAAGTCAGCCACAGGAGCTGCACGGGTCATGCCAGTCCAACGTATGGCAAGCGTCAGTGCAACAACACGCTCCGTGACAGCGTCCTCGTGTTCCCAGCGTAAATACGATAGGGACTTGGCGACCAGGTACAACACACCTGACTGGCAGCACACCACGCGGAAGCAACATCGTGTGAACAGCAACAGGTCATCTAATTCACCGAGGCCCAGTGAGTACACGCCCTGTGCTACTGTCGGCCGCGCCGAGTTCAAAGAACGGCCGATCAAGCGCCGTAACCCTTTGACTCGTCGGGATAATAACAGTGGATCTCAAATTCAAGAGATCCCACTACGCAACAAGTCAACACATCGGACTGATGGCTTTCAGCGACGATTCCCTACAGGGGAGGTCTGTAAGGCAAAGCATGTGCCTGCGCCATCAGCTGTCAACGTAAAAGAAAGTAAAAGAGATTCTCACACAGGCCCTATCCGACCTGGGAAACATCGATACAGGCCTACAAAGAATCCCGCGACTGTAAAGAAAATTGACAACAGCTCTACACCAGCTAGCACTGTGTTTAAGGAGCCTGTCATGGCCGAACAGGGTCAATACATGGAAGATCTGGGGCACGTACCCAAAGGTCAAACGGGTGTGACCACAACACCCCATGACCACGCGCCCAAGCACACAATCATTCATCAGTTAGACAACAAACCAGACGGCACGGTGCCACCAGAAGACCTTGGCTATGACACTGACCACGCAACAGATGGACAGGTCACAGTCGGGATAGGGATAAGGCAACCTCCTCAAGCCAAGCCACGAAGATCCCGTATGCTGCAGTCTTTAAACAAGGACATGATGACACTCTAACGGTATCTTAACATTGACTTTTATATTTAAATTTGTCTTCAGTTTTTATATTTATGTACTTCACAACTATGTTAGAAACATATACATGTCAAAACATATAGTTTAGTGCCCTCTACCTATGAGTTTATACAAATATTGGTTTTGTCTTTAGGTACTACTCTTATCAAATAATGCAGTGACAAATGTATAACATTTATTGTTTTAACTTTTATAACTTTTTGTATTGCTATTATTTCGTAGAAATTCTCATATTCGGTGGCTTACGACATAGTTATTCTACACTATGATAGTTATTGGGGTATAGTCTTAAATGGCTCAAGCGAGGGCGCTGGATTTCAAAAGCATGGGGGAGATGTGGCCGTGTGCCACCAAAACATAGATAGCAGCGCCACAATTGCTCCCCCCTCACCACGCACCCAAACAAAGGGCTCTCTGTTCACTCCGGCAGAGGGATGGGGGCCTTGAGTGTTGGGTTACTGATGCTGTCACAGCGACCGTGGGTGAGATAACAATTGTCTCCAATGTTTATGGGAGTCGGAAGACGAAAGTTTCCGTCTCCAGCACATATTGTGTGTTTGGATGTCGGAAGCGAGCGCTTCCGGCGGAGGTGAGAGTTATCTGTTCTCTAAACAATGACCGGAAATGTACGTTTCCGGCTAGAGTATATGACAATACTACTAGACCGGAACCAACATCTTCCGGTCCAAGGACTATATAAGGGAGGAGAAAGCTAGGTTAGGAGAGAATCACCGAGAGAATCACCCAGAGAGTCACCGAGAATCACCCGGCACCTAGGTAGAATAGGGCATAGGCAGTAGAAGCACTGTATACTTTTTTTACCTGCTAGCTAAATTACTGTGTCAACATATAGATAGATCAATAAATAAACAAGTATAGAAACTATAGTCTTCACGACCTGCATTTCTTTTTACCTGTGTGTTAAACAAAACCCAACCTTAGCCCACCACTCGGCTACACATGTAAAAAGTTTCTTTAACTGTCTGCATAGTTTGACTTCCTTTATAAATCTTCAACTTATGTTATTTATATACTTTTAAAATTATAACTTTTACAATATTTAATACCTTTTACATCTAGCCCAAAGTAAACTGTTACCTCTAAAATAGATTTTCCTTCATCTTCAAATATTACTTTATACAAGGCACATGCAGGTATCCAGATTAAAGAAGCCAGCACCATCAGCCATCCAATTACTTCTCCAGTAAGTGGATAAGTGTAGCTTCCATAACGTGTTGATTTGTAATCAATGCAAGCAAACAAGAAAATAATCTGTGAATAAAATAACATTTTTGGTCATTAATTTCTTGAATGAAATAATAATGAAATATGCCTTAATAATTAAAGAAATTAAAAATGCTAATTTTATATTTTTCATATTGATGATAAGAATTTAGGTTTTTCTGAGAATATAAGTAATATTAGTGCTTATAAATTCAGGCATTTAATTCAGTGTACCATCAAAAGGATGAAAACATTTTGTGTGTGAGAATAATACAATTTGCAACAAGTTTAAAAAGGTTTAATTTTTTAAAGACGCTGTCACATTTAAAAGTTCGGATGTGTTACTGTTTATCTTTATCTAATATTACTAATTAGGCCTTCTCCACTTATGCAGGCGTGTACAGACGAGTAGCAACTTATATTAATAACACATCAGACTTTGATAATTTAATAACTTTAATCCAAACGAAATATGTACACTTTATACATCAATATGATATGTCTGGCTTCTTCGCCATTCTTCTAACACACCTTGTACAGCACACAACTGATTGCATCACTTTCACTCGCGCCACCTAGGGTCTCTTTCTCTCGTCACGTGATCTCTCAATTACTAATATGCAAATTATCACGTGACAGGATATCATGTCATAAGTAAAACATTTAAAAAACATCAAATATATATATTTACCAACATGACTAGAGGTGAGACACACATCCAGCAAATTTTCCACCACACTGATGGCTCATTTCCAAGCATTAACGTTACATCTTGGAGGAAGCGATTACAACCTGAAATAAATATTTTTTTTTTTGAAGTTCAAATTATCTGAAGTTAAATAAAAAAGGTTATCAACAATTTGCACTATGTCTTACAATATATACTGAAATTGTTTTTATGATAAATTATACATTTTATTATTTTTAAAAAGGACATATAATAATTAGACAAATTTAAAAAAAAAATATATTTAAAATCATTTTGGCACAATGAACAAAAAAAAAAGTATGGTAATAAGTAGAATTTTGCTTTCCATTTGTTTTTTCTGGAAAAAAATAATTTTTTTTATGATGCTGATTTGTATGACTAAAGTAGATTTTTATATTTTTAGTTGCCTTATTTATTTATTCTTATTTTGAATAGTTGATCATTTAAGAAGTTCTCTGGTCTTAAACTGTAAACTGAGCTGGTTAAATTGAACAACTGAGTAGCTTGGACCAAGGTTTAAATATCAGCATTACGTTTTACTTTAGAACAATAAAAAATGTGTAATCTGATACCAGGGACATCTCATTAACATTTAATTAACAACAGATTACATTGGTGTATAAATTATATATGAAAACTGAAATGACAGTAACTCAAGAATTAGTCTAATTAAATTTGGAATTGAATCTTTTAGAATTATGATCTTTGAGAATAGCACATTATTGTGGTGTGAGTCATAGATGGGAGACCATGATATTTGGATTAATTGAACAGTAAAAATAAAACCAGGATGCATTATCAAAACAAAAAGAAAACCACGAAAACCTCAAGAAAAGTCACACATCTTCTTACCATATACATAGGAGAGACCCAAGATTTCTGTGAGGCCGATGATTAAAAGCGACCAGGAAGAAGCAAAAGTGTCCATTAAATTGAGCATATAGATTCCACCCTAGAGTTAATGCAAACATTAATTAAAGATTTTAGCTTTAATTTTTTGGTATGATTTATAAATTGTGCATTTCAAAATCTGTTTTATTTTGTAGAGAGGTGATAAGAAGAGTGATGATTTAAAAAAATATAACATCAGCATTAGATAGCATCAATCAATATACCACTTTCATTCAATATTCAATATATATAGGACTTTAATTAATTAAAAGCACATAAAATCTTTGATCTTTAAGTAAAATTAATTAAATATAATGATTTGTAAAACTTTATTTTTTTTTCTTCATCTTATAAAAAGGTAGATTTATTCTTTTTTTTAAAAACCACAATCCAAATTTTATGTAATGCTGCTTATTTCTACAAGAAAAATCTGTACAGATTTAATATAACAAACTTAACTTACATTTGTTGTCAGAGGAAGACCAAAGAAGAATAACACAATGCAGATGACCAGTATTAAAACTGTTTTCTGCTGTCTGCACCTAGGCCATTGGTCTGTTATACTGGTCAATATTGTAGCCACCAATGCAAACTATGGGTTTAAACAACATGCAAAAAAAGTTGTAAGATAAAAAATAAAACCTTAAAAAAATGAAGCTTTTTTTTTTTATATTTGTTTTATTTGTGCATTGTTAGTACGTTGATGAAGGCTCTTTGCCGAAACGCCCGCTGTTTTGTTATGTCCTGTCAGGCTAACCCTTACCCTGTTTATGTCTTTTCCATTCACTTATTGATAAGCCTGATTGCAGTCTCACCGCCATTTTGTTCAATAAAATGGTCAGCAATGCGTTCCCAATATTTAACAGATATATTACTTATGATAAATAAAAGTTTGTTTTTTTTTTAAAATCCACCTTCTGCTTCTCATTTCTCACAAAGGTTGTTACCAAGGGGAGATTTTGAGGAAAAAATGAAACCACCCCTAGACCACAGTCTTACCCGACAATCCATTTCTAGCATGATGAAAATAATGAAGAACAAAATTGACCAAACTGGAGGGAGGGGAAACTTGTTTACAGCCTCAGAATACACAATAAATGTCAGACCTGGACCTTAATAGATTGGATAGAAAATTTGTGATTAATAATCACTCTCAACAAGCATTCAATAAAAGATTAAAATATAATTAAAGCTTAGCATACATTTTTAAATTAATATTTATTAGTAATAATTTTTAGTTCATTTTCAAATTTAAAAAAGTAATAAAATTAATGACCAAATTTATATCAACAATACCTGATTACTTCCCTCATATGTATAAAAATAGGTTGGAAAAAAGCAACTTATTTATTAATTACCTTAAGTGAATTGAGTTAAGAGTTGAAAACTTGTACAGGTACACTGAATCTTAATTTATTATGATCCAAGGTATAAATGAAAATATTTTGCTCAACCATCAAAATATCCCCCTTTTGTCGATGAATGGTAATTAATTTAATGAGTGGTCTCCCATATTAAAACTGCCAACAAAGATAATCATTTTTTGTTCAAATAATTTATCATTTTCTACTATTAGTTTTGTGAACAGTATAAATGTATTATAATTTTATATTACCATTCATTTGTTTTTGTCTGCAAATTACCTTCAACTGCAGTTTTGATAACCATAACATTTCAACCCCTAGTGTTTGCCCTGTTAAAATGAAATTTACCATGAGTGACAGCTTTGTTGACATCCACCTGTAACCCTGCTGCCATGTGGCCCAGATAAGAGAAGATAATGAATCCACCAATGAGACTGACTATGGTATTCCCAGCACTCATTGTTAGGGTGTCACTGTCAGATTAGGAATGACATGTGAAGAAAGTTAAAAAAATGTCTTCTACAAATAATTATTTTTTAAAGCACGGAGATGTATTATAATCCCTTCAACAAAAGACTATACAAATATTAAGAAGCATGAGCAGCTAGTAATATTTTTGTATACATTATTCTAAAACCAAAGTTCTTAATCTGTTTTACCCTCAACATTAAATGTAAGTCAAGTCAAAACAATTTTTTGTTGTTGAAATATTTTCTATAATTTTGCAGTTTGAAATTCAGTTCAAAGCGTTGCAATAAAATGATACCATTTAATGTGAAATTAGTTAAAAGGTGATATTCATACCGGAGGGTATTGCTCTTAAATCTCTTATAGCTGGCTAGAGTCACAAGGCCACCCCAGCATGGACCCAGAGAATAAAAGATTTGATTAGCTGCATCTCTCCAAACCTTTTGTGGGATAAAAAAAAAAGGTGGTTTTAACATAAAAATTACATAATAATTAAATCAAATAAATGTAATTTGTAAAAAGCAGTCTGTCTAAGATACAAATTGTCTTAAGATAAAATATGGAATCATCTTTTTTAAATGTTATCCTCATTTCAAAAACTGGGGAAATTAAAATAAAGTTTAAAAATGTTACTTTTATTTTACATACACTAACAATGCATCATCCTCTAGGTCAGTGCTTCTCAAACTTTTTAGTATGGCAGACCAATGCACCAGGGACCAGTGCACTATTTTCACTGTACTGACATGGTAGTGAGATATCCTTTCTGCGGACTGGCATCGGATGGCCCATGGACCAGGACAGGTCCGCAAACCACCACTTTGAGAGGCATTGCTCTAGATTAACTAAATATTTGTAAAAAATCCAAAGTGAAAATCATTTTGAAAAAGCACTCACCTGAGAAGTGGTAAATACTTGAAGATCAGGCAGTAAATAAAATAATATTCCATCACTGGCGGAATCTAAAGTGACACCACGAACAAAAAAGATGCTGAGCACCAGATAAGGCAGCAAGGCTGTCAAGTACAGTACCTAGAGGTAAAAACAAACAACAAAAAAACCATAGTGGTTAAAAGATTCTTTATGATTTAAAGTATTTAAACTTTTAAAATTGGGACAGTCCATAAATGAGTTCATGTGATTTTGGCTAATTTTTTTACCCCCCCCTCCTCACCGTTCATCATACAACTAACTTCATCACTAATCCCCCTCCAAAATGACATCACAAAGCTTTNCTAACATCGTATCACAAGTGAAACAATTGCAAAACGTCATTAAATAAATTGCACCAATCAAATTTTTAAGTGGAACTTTTATTTATAAGTTGCATGTTTTGATGTGACATCACATTTCTTAAACATTCCCCCTCCCCCTCTTCAAACATCCCATCACAATTGCGTGACCCCCCCCCCGGCATGTGTCATCATTTATGGGCAGCCCCTTAACTCCAAATTCCTTAAACCTAATACAAAATAAATTGGTGACAAACTAGAGTTGATTAAGAATATGTGCATTGGGAAGGGCGGGAGGAGAGGATATTGGTTTATGAGGATGAAAATGGAGAATTAGAATAGGAACTGGGTGGAAGGATAAGAAAATGTTGAGAAGGGTAGAGATGGTGGGCTGGGTTAGGTGGGGGGTAGCTGCTGGGTTACAGGGCAGGAGGGGTGAGAGGTTAACTTCAAAAAGGTTTTAACTTTCTTACCTTTCCAGTTGATCGGAATCCCTTGAGGAGACACAGGAAGGTGATGACCCAAGCCAGGAGAAGACTCAGAGCAAGGGGCCATCTTGGAGCGCCAGGTTGGAATAAACCACTGCTGGTGGCCAAAATATTATTCCTGAAAACATGTGAACCGGATCAGCAAACCCATTTATCAAATAATAACAAATCTTTTTTTTTCTGAATCATCTTTCACAATAAATTATTTTTAAAATGTCCAAAACCATTGTCATTTTAAAAAATGAGATCTTCTAACGAAAGGTATCAGGTCATCTACATGCAAAAAAAAAAATAGGCCAAAAATTCAAAATAGCAATAAATAAATTTGAATAGCTCATAATTTATAGCATATCTTGATAGTGCGTAGATCTTTTAATCTTAACTTACTGGTGATTTTAAAGCTAAGAATAAAAAGTTTAAAAATAGAAACATGCCACTCACGCCCAGTACTCCTCTGATGGGGTTATGAGTTGCTGGCCTGATGCAGCACGTAAGAGACTGGCATTCCATATTCCTGTGAACCTTTCAGCTTTGTAGCACGTTCCATTGGTCATTTTGATCAGACCCTCCGCACAAGTGACAACTGGCCATTTATGACTACATCCTATTGAAGTAGATGAGCAAACTACGGGTGAGACTGCAATCAGGCTTTTAGATAAATATACATATGTTGTTGAAACAGGGCATGTATAGGCCTGACAAGACCTCAGATAACAATAAATATTCTTTGTTCAGTGATGCCTTGTCAAACCTATACATGCCCTGGTTTAACAGCATATTTTTATTACTGAAAAAGACAAGAGTTCTGTATCATAAATACATATATATTTAAAAATTTTGGTCCTTGAATTTAAAGCAAATAGGATAAAAAGATTTAAGGCAAGAGTTGAAGCCTCTTGTTGGACAATCAACAACTCTTGGACCATAAGGAACAACCAGATTAGGACCGAAAAATTCTTTAAGATCTGCATTTTAATAGTAGATCAAGCCTTTTAGGATGAGAATTTTATGTCAAATGGAGGAAGAACTTTAAGAAAAATTGAGTTGATACATGAACACTTTCTTAAATGATCATAGTCCAGATGGTCAAGTTGGCAATATGATGACAATTTCCACAATGACAGTCAAGAAGGTCAAGTTGGCAATCTGATGACGATTTCCACATGGACAGTCAAGAAGGTCAAGTTGACAATATGATGACAATTTCCACAATGACAGTCAAGAAGTTCAAGTTGACAATATGATGACAATTTCCACAATGACAGTCAAGAAGTCAAGTTGGCAATATGGCAATTTCCACAATGACAGTCAAGAAGGCCAAGTTGACAATATGATGACAATTTCCACATGGAGAGTCAAGAAGGTCAAGTTGACAATATGATGACAATTTCCACATGGACAGTCAAGAAGGCCAAGTTGGCAATATGATGACAATTTCCACAATAACAGTCAAGAACATCAAGTTGGTAATCTGGCTACATCAAGTTAAACAGTTCTTACCATCTGTGTTCCATTCAGGATTGTTGCAGTCAGACCAGGGCAGTTTCCCTGTGAACGAGGCAAAGAGGTAATACTGGGCCCAGGCAACTACCACATGGTAGTAGATACTGATTAAAATAGAGACCACAATCATGGCTACTCCAACACCTGAAACAAGTATTCTGATATTAGTGATGTAGGACGCAATAAAAGGAGCATCTGTAATAAATAAGATAAGATAAACTATAGGGTCTAATTATTCTATATTGTGAACATTCAAACATTAGTTTTTCAAAAAACTCAAAAAATTTAGCAATAAATCGCTAACGGGTTAGAGTACATTGATGCTTTTTATTTTTTTTTTATCACAAGCCTAATAAAATTTGGTTCTGTAAGACTCTCTTTATAATAATACATGTATTTCCTTAACATGAGATTTATACATTTTTTTACAAGTTGTCATTTTGAAGAGCTTATACTATATTTTTTTTTGGACTAAACTAAAGACTAAGTGAACATTACTAAATCTACATCCTTGTATTATTTTCCATTTGCATTTTTTCTTTTTTTAAGAGGAAATTTGATATTTAAATGACCATGCAATGCGTCTCTTTGTTTGTTTCCGGTAGGTGAAATGACCAACCACTCACCTTTAAAAAGAGGTGCAAAGTCCCAACATTTAGCAGGTCCCTTGCTACAGAACTGACCAAGACATGCCTCGAGGTACACAATAGGGAAGCCCATGACGACTAGCAGCAGAAGATACGATATCAAGAAGGAGCCACCGCCATTTCTGGTGACGAAAAATACAAAGTAGTTTTTTTGTGTGTCTTAGCTTGATTAAAATGGCCACCAGGGCCGGCCTTAGGCAAAAGCAAACCAGGAAGCCGCCTAGTGCCTCCGATTAGTGGGGGCCTCGCACAGGAATCATAGAAAAAATATTTTATTTTTTCTATTATATTTAGGGCCACCAAATTCACTTTGCATAACGCCTCCAATTCCTTAAGGTCGGCCCTGTGGCCAATTATCTTAAGACTGGACACAAACCATGGATATGCGTAGGAAGCAACCCTCTTCTATACGGAAGTAGGTTCTTTAATTTATAAGATTAGTTAAGATGAATAATGAGTAAGTAATGAACCTGTAGCAGAGATGCGGAAACCTCCAGATGTTGCCCAGTCCACTAGACTGACCAATCATGTAGAGGATATATTCCATTCTTTCACTGCAGCCCACTCTGTCCTCTCCTCCACACCCCAGCTCCTGTATTTGTGATGAATCATCACTGTTTATCTGTGACCACATAAAAATATGTTAGTATCTCTTGTTACAACGCGAGTAATTTGCTTTTTATTGTAATTTTTTTCCGGATAGAACACGTAAAGATGTCAATAAACTAATGCAAGCTAACTTAAAGATTAAAAAACAAACAAACAACACATGATAAAGCCATATAAGTTATAAGAGCCCACCCCTAACTTCAGACGCCAAGGTTATTAATTTTGTTTTCATTTTAAAGTAGGAAGTAGGCAGATGAATGAAGCCAGCTTAGGACATTCACTACTCACCGAGTCACGTGGTGACCTCACGGAAGCCGGCGATTTTCCATCCAGCCAATCAGACACCAGCTCTGTCTCGCTGATAGTGTAAGCCAACGATGAGTTACTGAATACTGTGGATAGGTCGCTTTCACTATCATCCATAGTCGACTGGTTTTCCTTAATTTTCCTTCTTAGTTTTGTTAAATTGCCATTTCAGACACATTTTCGTTGAGTCACAGGCCTACGTTAAAATAACGTTTGCTCATGCCCCGATGACTTGACAAAGGTGTAGACTACCTTTGCCTTTACTGTACATTGTCATTGTTCATCTGAAATTCAGCTGAGATCTTCAGTTTGATCGGACATCTAGAAAAGAAAAATAATTTGTAGAGATTTGAATAAACAAATGACTCATATTAAAAGGAGGTATTGTCTGAAATCCTTCACAAAACAATGGGCTACTAAGTTGTTTTTCTTATTAAGAAGTAGTTAATGAAAATCAACGGACAAGAATACTAATAGTAATAAGCACAGGGAGTAGTTAAGTGTAATATACTTTATATAAAGAGAAATGGCACCTGAACCTCGTGCAAAATGTACAATAGCACAGTAGTGTGTATGAGTGGCACCACAATAAAACAGTAGTGTGTATGAGTGGCACCACAATAAAACAGTGGTGTGTATGAGTGGCACCACAATAGCACAGTGGTGTGTATGAGTGGCACCACAATAGCACAGTGGTGTGTATGAGTGGCACAACAATAGCACAGTGGTGTGTATGAGTGGCACCACAATAGCACAGTAGTGTTTATGAGTGGCACCACAATAGCACAGTAGTGTGTATGAGTGGCACCACAATAAAACAGTAGTGTGTATGAGTGGCACCACAATTATAGCCCAGCAGTGTGTATGAGTGGCACCACAATATAACAGCAGTGTGTGTGACAGCGCACATACTAAGTATCCCAGGGCGTTTTATGTGATCAATTTTTTGTGCATTATTTTATAAAATTTGCTGCTCGGTAATTCTAAACTGCTGCGCGGCGTCCGTTAAATATCTGCACGACCACGCAGCCGCAAAAGAACATTGTCCACCATCCCCAACTAAACCTCCGCACATTAAAATGTTTCGTAAGATGTTTGTATAAACGGCACACGAAACAATGAGTAATCTCGAACTTACATGAGAGTTTGACAATGGGGCGCAGAAGTAATTGCTAGGAGAAGGAAATCAGGGGCTCTAACTCACGATAATTATAATATTATGAAACTGAGGCTAATGTTACTAATGTACTAAATTGTGCTTATATTAATATTGATAAAACTTTGAGATACACTACCATATGATGATACAAGACGGGCTGAGACTTTCAAGTCTATCAGTTTTTTTAACGGGCATCTCCCCCGCCCACAACGTCCCACTTTGATGCGAGGATCAGGAGTTGGGATGCTCTTAGGTAATACCCACACACAGATATTGTGCTGTACCCACACACAGATATTGTGCTGTACACACAGATATTGTGCTATACCCACACACATATATTGGGCCATACCCGCACATAGATATTGTGCTATACCCACACACAGATATTGTGCTATACACACAGATATTGTGCTATACCCACACACAGATATTGTGCTATACCCACACACAGATATTGTGCTATACCCACACACATATATTGTGCTATACATACAGATATTGTGCTGTACCCACACACAGATATTGTGCTATACCCACACACAGATATTGTGCTATACCCGCACACAGATATTGTGTTATACACACAGATATTGTGCTATACCCACACACAGATATTGTGCTATACCCACACACATATATTTTGCTATATCCACACACAGATATTGTGCTATACCCACACACAGATATTGTGCTATACCCACACACAGTTATTGTGCTATACCCACACACAGATATTGTGCTATACCCACACACAGATATTGTGTTATACCCACACACAAATATTGTGCTATACTGCTATACCCACACACAGATATTTTGCTATATCCACACACATATATTGTGCTATACCCACACACAGATATTGTGCTATACCCACACACAGATATTGTGCTATACCCACACACAGATATTGTGCTATACCCACACAGATATTATGCTATTACCGCACACAGATATTGTGCTATACCCGCACACAGATATTGTGCTGTACCCACACACATATATTGTGCTGTACCCGCACACAGATATTGTGCTATACCCACACACAGATATTGATATACCCGCACACATATATTTAATTAGTACCCATAGTTAAAAATTATTTTACATAATGGAAAACCCACAGTGGAACACGCACAAATTAAAAAGATTTAACTGCAAATTTCGACCAGATCAATACACAGAAAGGTAAACACACTCTTACAATTCCCGGAATGTTATAACGCCAAAATCAATAACAAAATCGCCATCCATGTGTTTTGGATGTACTGTCAGGAGATTTGTGATCTGTGTCAGTAGCCACATCGATGAAAACGGACCAGAAGGATTATCTCAGCCAACACAGTACTGGAATGAACTAAACCTGGATTTAGCCGAATCCTTTTGTCGTGTTTTGATTCTGTAACTAAGATAATATCAATACTTACTGAAGGCAATAATTGTGTACACCAGATAACTGAAACATGAACAATTTATTAATTATACAATGCAACATAGACAAATAAACTCGAATTTTACCTAGACATGTAAGAAAAAAACCCACCTCACCAATTACTACCACAACACGGCTCGAACTCTAGCTGTCATCTACAAGACTAGGGCCATTGCACTAACTGTCAGACCCAGGCCTCGTCCAGGGGCAATTTAATGGGGCATTAGTTTATCGGGGCAATAAACCTTTATGGCAATGGGTTTTGTTTGTCTCCAGAAAGGTATGTACCAACGGGGGAGGGTCACAGCAGTTAGTCACATGTAAGCATGTAAATAAGGATTCTTCTTGTACCTGCTGTATACTTTCTCTTTAAGGGTAAAAAGTGTAATGTCCAGCTACCCACTCCAGCCTGAAAACACCATGTGCCTATTAAACTGTATTATGTACTTTCCTTAACTGTACTATGTACTTTCCTAAACTGTACTTTGTACCTTCCTGAACTGTACTTTTTACTTTCCTAAACTGTACTATGTAATTCTTCTGAACTGTACTATGTACTTTCCTAAACTGTACAGTGTAATTTCATAAGCTGTACTATGTGCTTTCATAATCTGTACTATGTATTTGCCTAAACTGTACAATGTACACACGCATGTACAGAAATGTTTCTATCCCAGTGATCCCCTACCCCCTGTGGATTTTTCCAGTGGACAAATCGCATGTCTGCTACCCCCCCCCACTACATGAGTGAAGAAAAAAAGACACAGGAAGGACTCATGTATAAAGAAGGTAACTGATAAGCGAGCCAACAAAACTAAATGAAAACTAAACCGTTTCAGCGACAACACACCCCCACCAAAACACACACACAGACAGGCACACACAACCCCAAAAAACTGCACACACACCAAAATACATACGCAAAAACACGAACGTTCAAACACACCAAAAACACACTTACATACACCAAAATATTCACACACACACACATACCAAAACACACACACACTCACACACTAAAACACACACAAATAAAAACACCCACACCAAAACAAACACACACACGTACAAACATACACATAGACATACTCACACACACATATACAAACACAAACACGAGTAAAATTTTCCATGTTTAAAAAGTAAAGTTAAAATCCACCCACATATGTTGAAACTGGATACACTTTCGCTTTCACATTGTATCTTAAAAACCTTTTTATATACCGATAATTTTTCTCTCTTCAAATATTTGCAAATATTTCCATTTTTCATTCATTACCCTTGAGTAGAGCTGATATAAAACCCATCTTGAATAGACGTGGTGGTCGAGAGGTAGCGCTCTCGACTGTCATACCGATGGTCACGGGTTCGAATCCACACGAAGGTGAGGATTTGTTCTCGCGGCCTGAGGAGTCCCCGAGTCACCCAGCTCCGAATGGGTACCTAACTAGACAATAGTTAGGCGGCTGGGGTAATGCGTGGAACCCCTATAGCCTGTGACCGCTGCATCACTTGCCAACAGATCATCTCTCATGGTCTGTGGACGCAATTATCTTCTGCATAGAAGGAGCGTCTGTATATCTAAGATAAGATAATAGAAATGGCAGCCATTAAAATAAAAATAAAAATTTAAAAGTGCGTTTGGTTGATGGAGCCACGAATGATTGCGAGCAAAGATTGACGTTTGGCCCGACCTATACGAAACTCGTGTAGGAAAAACAAATGGATTTCAAGGTCGCGTTGTGCGAATCATATTGCATAATCAATACTTTTATTTGTCTCATATATAAGGGATTTATAGTCAAAAACGTTGTTTTTTTACGGGTTGATTAATTTCATTTTGACTTTCAGTGGGACCACGACAGACGGACAGAGATCACGACAAGGTGGTGACGATAATAAATCTTAAAAGGGATTTAAAAATGTCTTTGGGCCCCGGTCGTGGAGGATTGGAAATTATGAGTTTGTGAGATCGATCTATTAATCTGGTGGCCGATGTATTTAATATTATATTAAACTCGTCCGGAGTTCGGATGTGGAATGGGTTGCCCGAAGAAACCAGGAAAGCCAACACATAATCATCATTTAAAACTCTGATAAGAGCGCAGGACTAGGCACAAACCATAGATAATCATAGGACGCAATCATCTTCTGTATAGAAGGAGCGTCTGTAACAGATAAGATAAGAAATATTTAATTTACTTATACCAGATTTATATTTAAAAATACATATATAGTATTTTATATATATTAATATACGATATTATCAGTATTTATATTCATATTAAACGAGTCATAAAATTATTTATTAAAAAAAAAACCAATTATGGGCCCCCATTCCAAACTGTACTTTTATACAAAACTAAAATCTATTCTATATTTCAATCGGGCTCATGATGGACTTGTGTGTCAAGTTTGGCCAAAAGCCATTAATCAACGTACAAACGCATGCGGAACAAACACACAAACCCTCAAAACATTGTTTTTATTACATAACTTTATATTAGTTTTATTGTGATTCCTTACCCACCTCCCCTCCCCTAAAGCGACCCCCCATCTATAAATGTCCACATATAATAAAATCAACTCAAAACCGCAAATGAAACCAAGAAGCATTAAGTTTGTGTGTGTGTTTGTGTGTGTGTGGGGGGGGGGTAAGGGGGGCTAACGATAGTGTACCTCCCCCACCCCCCGAGAGCCATAGTTTATTTCAGTTAATATTAAACATTTCGGCCCACTGCATAAATTTACAAAAAAAAAACAAAAAAAAAACAAACAACTTAACAACCGCTGTCACGTGTTAGTGTTAGGACATGACGTCTAGGTTGAGGATACAGCAACAGTTTAAACGACCTCAACAGCAAAAGCAAACAAAGAACAATAAATACCACAATAAATTACTTCAATGTTTAATGAGAAATCTTGAAATGACAAAGTGCAAAATTTCCTGGGTTTTAATAGTTACGTAAGGGGCCGTCCATAAAGTACGTCACGCTCCAGGGGGAGGGGGTGAGGGTTGTAAGAAAGTGTGACATTATTTTTACCTGGGGGGATAAGGGTGTCCGGCCACGTGTGGCGTCACGGTGTTTTATATTAAATTTTAATTATTTTGTTAATTAAAAAAATATTCGAAAGTGTGACGTACTTTAAAAAAAAAAAAAGGGGGGGGGGGG